>JAJPUD010007789.1:13531-101117 GCA_023553655.1 Myrmecobius fasciatus | reverse complement strand
AATAGGGAATGAAGGACTCCTACCAAACTCTTTTTATGATACAGACATGGTACTGATACCTAAACCAGGTAAAACAAAAACAGAGAAAGAAAATTATAGACCAATCTCCTTAATGAATATTGATGCAAAAATCTTAAATAAAATATTAGCAAAGAGATTACAGAAAATCATTTCTAGAATAATACACCATGACAAGTAGGATTTATACCAGGAATGCAGGGGTGGTTCAATATTAGGAAAACTATTAACATAATTGACTATATTAATAACCAAACTAACAAAAACCATATGATAATCTCAATAGATGCAGAAAAAGCATTTGATAAAATCCAACATCCATTCCTATTAAAAACATTAGAGAGTATAGGAATTAATGGACTTTTCCTTAAAATAGTCGGTAGCATCTATTTAAAACCATCAGCTAGAATCATATGTAATGGTGAGAAACTGGAACCATTCTTTTTCTTTTTTTAGACAAAACATGCAAACCAGGTTTTTTGTTTTGATTTGGTTTTGTTTTTGTTCTTAATTTGATTGCTTTCCTTGAGCATATGCTGACTTAGTGATTGGAGGAAATGGCTAGGAGTAGAAGATAGAATTCTGAAATTTAAGAATCATAATGACTTATTGTTATGTGGGTCTTTAAGAATTAGCTAAATAAATCTTAGAAAGGAATATCTTGTACTTATCTATCATTGCTTTAATTTCTAAGGAAGGCGATCTTACTAATGAATCCTGACCCACTCAGTAAAGTATACAACACGTGGATTTGGGCCCGCAATACTAGATGTGGTCAAATGTTTTAAGTCAGATCTGAAAAGATTAATTGATTCATTTTTGGTATATATTGTGATATCTTTTGTTGCACAGTAGCCTTCCTGGCATCCCATTTGTGTGACTTTGATGTCTAAAAACACTTAGCTTTTTGTTATTGTTGTTTGTTTTGTACATTAAAAAGAGCAGAGAACTTGGGTTTAAATTCTGGCTTCTTATGTGTATTACCTAGGTCGAGTTACAGAACCCTTTTCTGAACTTCATTTTTCTTAAGTATAAGATGAGAGGGTTGACTTAGATGACCCTCTTAAGGTCCTTCATAGGTTTCATACTAAATCTATGAACTATGGAATCTTCCTTTAAGGGATTTTATCCCAGATTTTTATGAGGAAAGAAAACTTAAAGTAATAGTATATTTAATAAGTCTCTATCCTTTTCCTTCAGAATTATTTTCTTATATAAAATCTCTATAGGCTTAGACAAAATCTTTTAATAGCTTAGAAGGGTTGTTTCACCTCTTAAATTTAGAATTCCCATCTCCTAATCCTACTACATTTTCTTTACATGCCCTGTGTTACCTAAAGAAACTAGACACATATCCAAAACCACAGGTTTTCTGGATCTATTGAAAATGAGACTAACTTTATAGAATACTTTTCTTAATTGTGAATATTTTGTGAGGCTGTTCTCTATCTCTTTCCCTTTCTCTTTTTAGCTCTCTCTCCCCCTCTTTCACTCTCTCCTTTCTTTAGTCCATGTGAATCATTGCTTCTGTCAGAATTTGCTAGATTTTAAAAAGTCATACATAGAAATAAAATTATTTATTCAGTGTTTCTTTCATTCGTTAATTTGTCTAGCCATTCACCAGTAGAAACTTACTTGCTTCAGGAATTTGCATTAAGTAATTTGTCCAGGGTCACACAGTTAGGAAGTATCTGAGGCTGGATTTGAACTCAGATCCTCCTGACTTCAGAATGGGTGTTGTATCCACTGCATTCCTTGGAATTGACTCTTTACAAGATTGGTTTAAAACCTTTTCTTCTTGGTAGCAGTGAAACATAGAGAGAATGTATAGTTTTGATTCTCTCTAAAGAGCATTCACATAAGTCTCTATCTTTGATGGATCAAGATCTCTTCCTGCCCTAAAAATCTTCCTACTTACTGTTTTCTTTTCTTTTTTTTTGCTGAGGCAACTGAAAACGGGTCCTTTTAAAATAGCAATTACTGCTGTTGGATATGGGTAGGTAGAAATGATCATAACATGGACATTTGGTCACTGTCTTTTTACCTTTGTTTACTGTGTATGAAAGAAAATATTTACTAAATAAAATTTTTATTGTAAGCAATGAAATAAGTTTGCTTAGAATTAAAAGCTAAATCTTGGAAAGGTTGATGAAATACTTCCTTTATCAAAATGGGAGACAGTGATAAGAGAGTATTTTACAAAGTCATTAGCTGATATCTCTTTATTATTTGGTTTTAACTTTTTCTTTGTTATAAGAAAGGGTTCAGTTGGAGGGTGCATATAAGGAAATGACTGGCTAGGTAAACAAAGTAGTATTTTTAAGTAGTTGTACGTTAAAAACCAAAAATAGTATGTTTTTTTTTAATTAAGCAAATTGCAGGAGGGAGAAGTAAAGGTTAGTGATTAGATACTTGTAGAACTACTTTGTAAATAAATGATTCAAGTATTAAATGGACTAATTATATTTTTTATATTTTATTAAAATGGACAAGATTCTGTATCCCATTTTTATGTATCAGAAGTGTTTTTTTTTATAATTTAATGTAATAAAAATGCACATCTTTAAGTTTTTTAATCTCTTTTCTAAAGAGATAATTCTCCCCATTTAAAGTGAATTAGTAGCACTTTATTGTATGAGAAATTTCTGAGATCATACTAAATGCATAAACTTATTCTATTTTCCATTATCAGCACTTTCTATAGCAGAAATTATTTGCAAGACATTTTTTAAAGTCCATTTCATCATATTTATTGACTTTTGTAGCCTTTCAACAAGTAAATAAAACTTATTTTTTAAGACAAAAAAAAAGCAACAAGGAAATTAACATCCTTAGTCAAAGTCTTAACTAATTTATTATCTCCTTTTTGTGAATTACTTCCAAATCTCTCTCATTTCCCAATCTTTTCTTGAGCTCCTGATAATCCACTTATTCATATCATAGTCCCCTTTTTGCCTTTGGATATTGTTTTCATGAGTTGCTATGATCCTCCAACTCTACCCATCTCCCCTTCAAAAATTATCATCCCTTGGTCACTGCCAATTTATGCTTCTGTATTTTTCTCTAAGCTTAATTTGATGAATGTTCACTTTTATCACCTATCCTTCATTCAAAATTTTTCCAGTTTAGGTTAAAGCCTGTTAGAACTTTTGTTATACTTAAAACTATCCTCAACAATCTAGAATTACTTTCATGAACCTTCACATTGGAATATTAATATTAATGAAAGAGTCAGGGCAAAAAACATAACCATAATTGTTTTTTGTTTTAAATGGCTTGATGGAAGCTGCCTCATTCCAGAAATATGTTTGGAATAGTTTCTGAATGTGGACCTTCAAATTTCAAATATTGACAGAAGTAACATTGCCCAAATATCCATTCCTCAGTTTTGAAAATAGCACCATAAATTTCACAATGGAGAAACATGAATAGTTGATTTACTCAGATTATTTGGGACTTCAAAGAGAAACTTACTTAAATACAGAAATTCAGTATTTCCCCCTTATCTTGTATTTTCTGGTTATATTACAGATAGCGTTTCTACAAATGTGGGGAATCAAAATTTTGTACAAAAGGATTGAATGTTCCTGCTGGTCTTTCATTTTCTTGGAATGTCTAGTTCCTAGTGAATCCTATAGGAATTCTGCATGGAAAAAGTTAAACTGTTGTTTGGTCTCATGGTTACTTTCCTTTGATTTAATGATAATGTATGCAGAAACATGTGTAACAATTTGCATCTGGTTTATTACTAAGATGCTCAAAAAAAACCCCAACATTTAAAAATGTTATATCTATACAAGCAATTAATATTAGTAAAGAAATGTGTTCGCTTTGTATTAATGTCATACAACTTCAATTTTTGCATTATACAGGACAAGGCATACTACAATCATGACAAATACTAAAATCCCATTTCTTTTTCTGTACTCTGAAAAGCCCCATTGAGTTTGCTATGTTTTTATTCATTCATTCATTCATTCATTTATTTTTGGTTGTGAGTTTTTATTTCTTTTTTGTTGACTTGAACTTTAATGTTTTAGGTCTGTCTTTGCCCAATTAACATCTAGGCTGCCTCCTTGCACTCTTATTAGTGTGACAGGATAGAATATAAGAACTTTTAAATCTGGACTTCAGCTAGTTTGATCTCAGCTGATCAAGTCTCTGTGGCTAAAATTATAACTAATGCAGCATTCCAATGGTTTGCTTTTCTCTTTTCATCTGTTTTTTTCCTCCCGTTTGATTTAAAAAAAAAAAAGTAAGGACTAAATCTGAGGTTTTATTGTTCTATAGGAAACTCCCTTTTCCAGTGTAGGTTTTAGTTTTAGAGAATTACCCAAGCTACTGAAAATTTGATTAAGTAACTTAACTCCAAAATCACTCAGTGTCAGAGGCAAGACTTGAATTCAGATTCTTTTGGTTCTAAGACCATTTCTCTCTCCTTTCTTCCAGACCTCTAGCCTCTAGCAAGTACCATATCTTACCCTTATTTGTAGAGAATGTTCATGATCCCAGAGTTTGCTTGCACTGATCAAATATGAGGTCCTATTAAAAAAAAACTAACAAAATATGAATTTAAAAATGAAAATCCAGTAATAAAATGGGTATATTTTAAGATTTTCTTTTAAGATTTAGTCTTTTGATCATTTCAGACAACTAAAATGCATAAAGTGGAGAGATAAGATGTTGATGGAAGCTATTTTGAATGTTGAACTCTTCCAGCTAAAAAAATCAATGGCAAGTGGATAGAGATTTGGGGTATTTATGAAATTTATGAATTTAATAGATGAAATAACAGACTTTAGCTTTCAAATCTTGAAAGACTATAAATCTAAGAACATTATAAGTAATGAAGTCTATACAATTCTAATAAACGGTAGGAATAATACAGAAACATTAGGACTTTCAAGACAGATAATGATTTAGGGTGCAGCATTATTGTTGAAAAACATTCATTAGATATTTGATGGGGGTTTTTAAACTCTAATTAGAAAATGAAATATACTTAGGTAATGTTTTCATATAAAATTCCAAAATAAATTATGTTTAACCAATAACCATAATTTAAGAACTTGCCTTTTCTCTTTTATTAAACAATATTGCCTTTCCTGTTTGTCAGCCTCAGCCACAGCATAGTCGGGTAGGTGAGGATTTCCCAGCTAGGTCAGCTTCAACCTCTGGGCCTGGAGAAGGAAACTTGGAAGAAAAATGTAAACAGGTAGACTAAAAGCTGTGTACACTAATTTTTAAAAACATACTTTTATGTTTGCATTTTAGATTCCTAATACAGATTAGGCTTGTGAAGAAACTGGAAAGATTATGAAAAAACCTAAAATGTTAATATAAATACTTTGTGTGTCCGTGTGTGTATATGAGTTTGCATCTCTCAATATATTGTTTTATGATTAACTTGTTGTAGTGAAATAATTATTAGTAAAAGCAGGTCTTAAGAGATACCTTAAGAAATAGGAAAAATTCATTACTTCACCATTATAAAATTTATTTCATTAATAAAGGATCAGCATTTAATGAGAAACTTACCAAAAATAGATCAGAATTTAGTTCTTAAAACTTTGATAAAAAAGATTCTTTCTGCTTTGAGTATGAGAGAATTTAGTAAATAATCTCTTTAGGAAATGATTATCAGTAATAGGCCTTTCATGGAATACAGCTCTCAGGGTATTCTGAAGTAAAGGTTATTAAGTTTTAAAATTCTCTTCCCTCTCTCTTCTCAAAATAGTGTTCCATATCACTTTATAGTGGCCTTACAAATCCTTTGTAAAGAAATCCCTCCTAGTACAAAGTTTAGACAGGAGTTAAGTTGTTTGTGTAGTTTCTAGCCAATAGTACCAGCTTCATTATGTAAAATTTGTGTAAACAAGGACTGCCTAACTTTACCATCTCATCATCTGTGTAAGAAATACCACCCAAAAGATCACCTTTAGGAAAATTCAAAAATTCAAAAATCCTTTAGGAAATTCAAAATTCAATTTAGGATTCTCTTGCTGCTTGTTGGGTGGTATTCCTTTTGGAAGCCAATGATTTATAAAGATAAGACTACATGTAGAAAAGTGAATGGCAGCATAATTGAATAAGAATGTTACATTGTACTTTTAAAAATGTATGGGTCAGGGGCAGCTAGGTGGCACAGTGGATAGAGCACCAGCCCTGAAGTCAGGAGGACCTCAGTTTAAATCTGGTCTCAGACACTTAATGCTTCCTAGCTGGGTGACCCTGGGCAAGTCACTTAACCCCCAATTGCCTCAGCAAAAAAAATATATATATATATATGTGTTGATCTGTGTTTGGAAATAAATAAAATATCACCCAATTATTCTCCTTCCTTGAATCCCATTGACTATTACACCCTTTTTTCTTCCCTCTTACCCAAAACAATTGTCTTGGTTGACTCTGAAGTGAAAAATCCATTAGATTTAGAGCATTAGCCTTCCTCTTAAAATTCTATATTCGATTAAAAAAAAAAACTTTTTAAACTTAAAACAAAAAAATTATTCTCAGACATTCTCAATTTGGAACTGAATAGGTTTCCCTCATTTCTACTTCTTTCTATGGGCTTAGAAAAGAAAATTGTGATGATTATTGAAAGAGTTTTCAAGTGAAGTATGCCTTGCAAAAACTGTTATTAACTAGGTTTATTGTTATAGTCTATGTCCCCTCAGATGCCCCCAAAATTGGTTCTTCTGTAGAGCCAGAAGATCCAAAATATTTCTTATTATTGTGATTGACACTTGAAGTAATACAATCCTAAATTTTATCATGGCAAAAATAAGCTTTTATGAATGAAAAAAAATTTGATTCCTTTCTTTACTGAACAAAAACAAAAATATACAAAAATCTCATAAATATGATTTGTTACTCTTATTCCATAACCTTGGTCATATGAAGAATTTTTACAAACAAGCAGATGACCAAGAGAGGTTCTTTTAACAGCTTGATTTCTTGGTATCAGTTCTAAATGAACTACTTGAAGTATATGACAATAAATAAATATTTGAAATAAAATTTCCTGTGTCATAATAGTTTTTTATCTGTCTACTTGCTTTTATCTCTCAGGTCACTTTTCTTTCCCAGTTGAATTTTTTTTAAATTAAGATTCAATTTTAGTATTATCAAGAAAGGATTTTGTATAGGCATATATTAAAGTATAGTGAATTTTCTACACAGTATGCTACAACAGTAGCATATTTTCCTGTTCAGCTTCTAGATTTGGGTACCTTCAATTCCTGAATAATTTATCATTAATTTCATCAGTAAATTTAAGCTTATTTTTAGCATTTGAGTCTTCTCCCAGGAAAAATTTATGACCTTTTTAAGTTAATGCATTAGCACATGTTAGTGAAAATATAACATTGAAGAATTCAAAGCTAACAGTTCTGCTTCTAAATGTTACTTTAAATCAAGCAAAGCTATAAACTTTAAGCTCTTAAATTTATCAGTTAGTTAGCTACATTGATATGTTTTCAGTGCTGATACTAAAGCCTGTTTCTTATACATGAAGTGTGCAGTTCTGCATGACATTTTTTCTAATATTGTGCTTTAAGTATCCCAAATGGGACTTGCATGGATTTTCTTTGGACCATTTTTTATACTAATATAGCATTATACTATGAGTGTATCTAAAAATAGCATGTTAGGAAAGCTTTCCTTTGTAATTGTGGCTAATTTAAAATATGTTAATGTAATGTGATTCATATTTCACTATAATCAAAAAAAAATTGCTTTTTTTCTACGTCATAAAAGCAGGCCTACCTTTGGTGTTTCAGTTTGGAAAAGCTGCTCCTTTAGTATGTTTAAATTGTCAGGAAAGAAAACATTGTGTTTTCTTTTGTTGTGTTGTTTTATTTATTTATAGCTGAAACTTAATGCATAGTGCCCTGACTGTTTCTTCTCCTCTGAAACAAAATAAATGTTTTGTTTTAAGTCTAGGGCTTGAGAATTATAATGGCTTTGCAATATTCTATGCCTTTGATTTGATAAAATATCTTCACATGTGGTAGTTTCTCAAAAATTCTTTGCCATACGTGAAATTATTTTCCAAAACCTTTATTAATGAAAGCATCAAATGAACAATGTTTTGTTTGGTCTGAATCTGTGATTTCATCACTGTGGAAATTTCCTCTATATAATGTTTTATGCCACATGGAAAAAAATAACATACATTAATAAGTTGCAATTTTTGTTCTGAGTCATGGCTTTCCTAGTACTACCTTTTTTAATTTATCTTGAAAATTATAGAAATTTGTAAGAAATCCCAAGTATTTGTTAAAATTTTATTTTGGTATGATTTTTCTAAATTCCTGTAATTAGAGCTGTTCTGAGGTGCACTCTTTTGATATTCCAAATTGCGTACTTCTTAATTCTCATTGTTGTAAAGCTGTGATACGATATATACTTTGCTGCGATAAATCCTTGCTATTTAAGTGAAGCTTGAATTCCAGTGCTACTGCCATTGCTTTTACTTACTTTTGCTACTACTTTGCTATCTTTCCAAGGAAGCCTGCAGTTTTTTCTGCCCAAATTAATAAGGAAAAGTAGAATATTTTCGAAACAGCTAGTTTCTCTAACATAAGCAGAGATTGTATATATTATATACATTCCAAATGTTTTTGATGACATTCTTATTTCTTCATCATTGCCCAGTATTTAAGGATGATTATCTGAAGTTGTTTTGGGGTCATCCTGAAAAGTTAAAAGGATGGTGCATCCACTACAGTTAAACAGAAACATGTTAATAAGAATTAAATTTTTCCAACCTGCATCTAGCCTCTTATCTCATATTTTCTTGCTTAAAGACTGGTTGTAATTCTGATAAGAGACTTTAAAAAAAAAAAAAAGAAGAAGAAGAAGAAAGAAAGAAAGATTCTTTGAGATTCGATTGGTGTGCTTTCTTTATTTACTAAATCCCCTTCATGGTACTTAAAAGGAGAAGAAAGTCAGGATGTTAAAATGATCATTGTACCTCATATATTCTAGACTGAAGGCCACTTGTCAAATGGTTGGTGTTTTTTTCTATACGTTTTTTGGTTGTTGGTTTTCTCCTTTATAAGTCAAAGAATTTCCATTCTGAGTAAATATATCCTACTGATAAGAAATGTTTAATTTATTTAAAGACTTAGTTTTTTTTAATTAAATCTGGTTTTTATAACCCAGTTAATAAGGTCTTTTTTTTTTTTCTTCCCCTAGGCAGCTCAAATTGTGCTGATTTCTCTGTTTGAACTGAACACTCCAGAGTTTACCATGTTACTTGGTGCCTTGCCAAAAACATTCCAGGATGGTGCCACCAAACTTCTACATAACCACCTGAAGAATTCCAGTAACACGAATGTGGTGAGTGCCTTGTACAGTTATTATGACTTCACCCAGGTTTCCTAAGTTACTTCCTAATTCCCTAGCCAAATATTATAGGTATGGAGTGTGGGACCCAAAGAGATAAAGAAGTACAATGCCAGAGAAGTCAACCAACCTCTTTGAGCCATTAAAGTACACACACCATAGTCCCCTTTACCAGCTCCCACCTATGTGGGTCAGAGCAGTGGTCCTACTTGTGAATAACTCAGAAATAAAAATGAGAAGTCAGGGCCAAATAAGTGGTGAGGTAGGGGAAGGAAAAGAAAAACTCCAGATTATATGGAATCAAGTTATAGTTCTGAGACTCTTCATAGTGGGAGCTAGTCATTTGCAGGCAGAGACATAGTTTCTTATCCCCTAAAAAAATGTTGATTTAGATTAACATGTGACATTGAATGAGAAATCCTTCCATTGTAGGTGAGAGGAAGATGACACAGGTAGTATGGCTCACCTGAAAAGTACCAAGACAATTGTTTGTCAATCTAATACTTAATAGTGTCTGCTGCTTTCCTGGAGCATGTTTATGGAACTTGATAGGGTCTCTCCCAAAAGTTGTCAAATCTGATGATAACCAGTGTCTATTTAGAGTGAATTCATGTAGGAATAGATTATTTCCAGTGAGACCCTACAATACATTGCTAGGAGATATAAAACCCTGGACAAATAACTGAAGGTCTAAAAGCACTGGCAATGTTTTCATTATTCCTGCAGACTTGTTTGTAGCAATATTTGCTACCAACTATATCCCACAGTAGATATTTCAGAAGAGAGAAGCTGGTTTGTGAAATAAATAGCTGGTTAAGAAAATGGTACTTGAGAATTGATTTGGATTTCTGGACCATAGTATAAAGTAAAAGAATCATAAACTTTTTTACATAATGAACGTTGGCAAAGATGTATTTGGCAGCAGTCAGGCTTTAAATTGAAAAGGAAGACAAGAAGCAAGCCCAACTATTAGAGCAGGGGCTATAAACCTTTTATGTATTGTGGACTTCTTTGACAGTCTGGAGAAGCCTTGGGATCTCTTATTTAAAAAAAAAAAAAAAAAAAAGTTTTAAATGCACAAAATGAATTTCATAAGATTACAAAGGAAATAAATTATGTTAAAATCATCTTCTCCTAGACCCTTCAGAGTTCATGGATTCCAAATAAAGAACCCTTGCTTACATATGCTATTAATTACAACATAGTAAAAAGAATAACAGTAAAGAGGCCCAAAAATTTCGTGGAAGAAAAATCTTCAAAAGGAAGCAGCAACAAACAAATTAGTTATGCAAAAGCTTTTCAATATGATGAACATTAATTATCTATTTTATCCTCTTATTGCCTATCTATTCCTTGTTTAAGAACTGCTTTCTAGTCACAGTTCTGAAACATACTGAAACTGATGTGAGTTCCTCTGAAATTACCTAGCATGAAAAGCAATAAAATCCCAGTTCTCAAATGCACAAAATACGGCTGTACCAAAAATGGCAGAGATATGCCAGACCTCAATAAATACAGGAGTAAAGGAATTATCAACCTCTTCCCACTATTATTTGGTATAATTTTAGAAGTGCTAGTGATGACAATACGAAGAAAAAAAGAACAAAGGTATAAATATCAACAGAGATTCAACAATAAAGTTCAACAAATCAAGATAATCTAATTTGTTGATTTACATGATGATTTACTTAAATTCCAGAGAATCAGCAGTGATTTTGAGGTAATAATTTTAGAATGTGGCAGGATACAGAATAAGGCCAGAAAATTGTATTTTTTCATAATAATAGCAAAAACCAGAAGAATATAATTATAAGAGAATTCATTCAGAATAAATACAAAATGCCAAAGAACTGGAAATCAAGGGGATATTCATCAACTGGAGAATCATTCTAAATTTATGATGTGGGTGAAATGGAATATTTCTGTGCCATAAGAAGTAATTAAAAGGGTAGGAATATGTCTATAAATTGATACAGAGAGAAACAGAAGCAGAATAATTGGTACAATAAGAATATTTTAAGGACTTACATTTTACAAAATCTAAGATCTCTGATCAGTGCAATGACCATCCCTATTTCCAGAAGACTAATGATGATTTTTGCTACTCACCTCTTTACAGAAAGAAAATGGATTCAGTACGAAGAAGGAGGTGTATACATTTGTAGACATGGACAATATATGAATTTATTTTGCTTAATTGTACATATAAAGGTTTCATTTTTTTTTCTTTCAAATTGTTGGGGTTGAGAGAGAATAAAAAAGATAAATTCTTGTTAATTGAAAAATTAAAAAGGCAGGAAAACAGTATGTGTAATTGGAGGCCATCTACTATAACTTCTTTAAATAGAATTTCAAAGTATTGTAGTAATTAAGGAAAACTAATTTTTGGAAGGATATTCATTGCTTATGTTTGTTGTTTGCAAATATAGCAAAAATTACATTACTACCTAAATTTATAGACTTAGTTCTCTGCATCTTAACTAGCAAAGACTTATTTTTATAGAGTTAGACAAAACAATTATAAAATTCCTTTGAAGGGACATAAGGTTTTGAATCTCAGAGAAAATAAAGGAGTAAAGTAGGTATTAAGAGGTAAAAGCACTTCCTGATATCATACTACATGATATTATTATCACTAATCATTTGAACATTTTTATATTAGCTAAAAATGGGGGGGGGGTGGATCTTTCAAATGAAAAGGAATCAGAAACAAGTAGACTCAATAGTCCTATATGTTATACACCCAAGAGTACAAACTATTTAGGAAAATACTCCCTGTACAACAAAAAATGTTCAGAAGGCTCCCTGTACACCAGTTTATTTCAAACAGTACTTTTTGTGGAAGAAAACAAAATTCTAGATGCTCCTTGATTGGAAAATGGTTAAACAAACCAAAGTATATGATTATAATATACTGTTAATGTTATAATGTAAGAAATAGCCAGCATGATGAAAACAGAAAAGCATGGAAAGAAGTGATGTGAAGTGAAATAAAGAAGAGTCAGGAAAACCAGATATACAGTAACTAGCAAGTCAATTAGTATTTTGTTGTTCAATCATTTTAAGTCATGTCCACCTCTTCTTAATCCCTTTTGTGGTTTTCTTGGTAAAGATACTTGAGTTGTTTGTCATTTTTCTTCTCCAGATCATTTTATAGGTGAGGAAACTGAGGCAAACATAGGTAAGTTGTTTGCCCAGGATTACACACACAACTAGTAAATGTCTGAGGTCAAATTTGAACTCAGGAAGATAAGTTTTCCTGATTGAAAGTCAAGTGCTTTATCCACTATCCTTTCTAGCTGTCCCCTGCTAGCATTTAATAAGTGCTAATTATATGCCTAATATTATACTAAGCAATTAAACTAGAAAGAACTACCACTAAGAAATATTCAAAACTGTATGATGTGAAATGATAAAGAACAAACTTGGTCCCAAAGAAAACGTATGGAAAGACACCTGTCCTCTTGCCAGGAAGAAAAGAAAGAGGAGAATTCCACAGCTATAAAATAATGCATATGGCATCAGATTTTATTTTGATGTGTTTGATTAATTTTGTTAGTTTTTTTTTCCTCTTCTAAAAAATTAACATTATATGGGAAAACTCTCTGAGAGGAGAAAAGAGGTAAAGGGAAAATCTTATGAAAACAAAAGATAGCAATAAAATTTATTATTTTTTTAAAAAATTTTTAAATTTTATTTGCATAACATATGTGTGGGTAATTCTTCAACAATAACCCTTACATAGCTTTCTGTTACAAGTTTTTCCCCCCAACTCCCCACCCCTTCCCTAGATGGCAGGATATCCACTACATGTTAATTATGTTAAAATATTGGCAATTCGAATATATGTATACATATTTCCAAACTTATCATTGTTGTGCAAGAAAAATCTTATCTACACAAAAGATATATCAGATAAAGGAAACACAATGTAAGCAAACATCAATCAAGGAGTATGAGAATGTTATGTTGTGCTCCACATTTTGCATCCCTCTCTCTGGGTGTATAGGGCTTTCTTCAGTGAACAATTGGAGGTGGTTTGAAACATTTCATTGTTGAGAGCCATGTCCATCAGAATTGATCGTCATATAGTACTGTTGTTGCCGTGTATAATGATCTCCTGGTTCTGCTCATTTCACTCAGCATCAGTTCATGCAAGTCTCTCCAAGCCTCTCTGAAATCATCTTGCTGGTCATTTCTTACAGAACAATAATATTCCATAATATTCATATACCATAATTTATTCAGCCATTCTCCAATTGAAGGGCATCTATAAAATTTATTTTTTTTAAAGTGGAAAGAAGTTTTACCAAAACAATTAAGGTTTATACTAGCATTTTAAACCATTTATTATAGTATGTTCCAAATAAATATACAAAAAGGTCAGATAATTTTTTTTAATTGGATTTTTAAAAACTGCTGGGAAAATTTGATCACAATATGTAACAAAAGAGGTGTAGATCAACATCTCATACTAACGTCATCTTCAAATGGATACATGATCTAAATCCAAAAGGTCACATTGTTTGATAAAAGTCTGATTTCCAAGATATATATGGAATTGATTTCAATTTTAGAAGAATAAGAACTCTACTTCAAATGTTGGTATAAATGTTGGAAAAAGGCACACTGATGCATTGTTGGTAGATGCTAGGAATGGATCCACATCACTCTAATTACTTTGGCATTATACATAGAAAATTGCTAAACAAGTACACTTGTGTTAGTTATTACACCCTCAATTGGTGTCAAAGAGATCAAAGAAAGAGGAAAAGATCCTATTTGTAGAAAAATATTTTTGATGGTTAAAAAAAAAAAAAACTGAGGCAATGCTTATCAATTGATAAATGGCTGAAAACAATTGTATTAATAGAATGCTGTAAGAAATAAACAAAAATATAGTTTCAAAGAGACATGGAAAGTTCTATAAATTGGTAAGTAAATAAGCAGAAAGCAGCTAAATGATTTATATTATATCAGCATTACAAAAGTAAACAATTTTGGAACATTTAGGAATTCTTATAAACTAAATGATAAACCATGATTCCAGAATACTGATAAAAATTTTCAAAAAAACTAACTAAACATTGCCCACCTCATAAAAAATATGATTGAATAATAATAAGTAGAATAAGGAATACACTTTTAGATATGATTGATTATGCTTATATGATAATTTATATATTTTCTTTTTTTCTATCATTGAAGAGGGAGGAAAAAGAAATTAATGAAATAATTAGTTTTGTTTTGCTTTAAATTGAAGATACTTTTTAAAACTGTGTCCCAGAAGGACATAGGACCAGGGACATGATATAGAATTATTGATTAAAAAAACTTCACTTTTCTGGACATTTTGATCATTCTCCCTCCCAAAACATAGTGGCTAAACATTCTCAATATACTTTAATGATAGTTTAATTATGGTGGAACAAATGATAAGGAAGCTGTTATTCTCGACCATTTTAATGATCAAATAAAAATGGATTTTAGTGTAAAAATGATGAAAATCTTGAAAGGAAGCTACCACTGATTTTTTGAACTTGTAATAAAGAAAGAGAAAAGCCTGGGCATAGTCTGGCATACTCTCTTAAATTTTAGGAGAGAAGATTTTCAAGATAGGTCTGTGGTCTAAAATTCTGTGGGAGAAATCATTCCAAGAGGGATTGAAAACTGTTGAGTATTAAGTTTTTAAAATGCTCATACAGTTTAAATGAGATTACCATGGATGCATGAAAGGAACTCACTGACCAATTAAGATTTTTGTTGTTGTTGTTAAAGCCTTATATTAAAAAAATTGGAAGAAAGCTTAGATAATACAAAGAATTCAAGAGAGTAACATAGCCTGTAATGTGAATATCAGATATTCTAAAGGTTATGGAAATAACTGGTTTTAAAATGTACAAACCACCTAGGATAGCACAGGAGATGGAGTGCTAGGACTGAGATCATTTAGGAACACTTAATAGGAGTGTGACCTAAGGCAAATTACTTTAATCTCTGTTTGCCTCAGTTTCTTCATTTGTAAATGAGGATAATATCACCTATTCAGTCTTGTAAGCATCATTTGAGATAATATTTTAAAATGCTCAGCACAATACCTGGCAAATAGTAAGTGCGACGTAAATACTAGCTGTTGTCACCATTTTTATAAATACGCATCATAACAATTAAATGACATAATTATTATCAATCTTGTAACCTCAGCTTTACAGATGAAAAGTGAATGGAAGTTAACTAACATGACTCATAGAGTTTGTGATTCCAGATTCATAATTTGTATCTGTTATGCCAATGTTGTCTCTCTGAGAATGAGTTGTAGCCAAGACAACAAAAGGCATTTTCAACTATGTTGTGATCAAGAGAAAGATACTCATAAGAGATCAAGAATGATACTCATAAAAGAGGGGAAAAAAACCACATCTGCAAAAATTTTGTAGCAGTTTTTTTTGTAGTGGCAAAGAATTTGAAATTGAGTGTGTGCCCATCAGTTTGGGGAAAGGCAATATAAATTTTGGTATATGAATGTAATGGAGTATTATTTTATTAGAAATGATGAGCAGGCTGATTTCAGGAAAAACTGACTTATATGAACTGATGCTGAATGAAGTTTGCTGAATCAAGAAAACATTTCACATACTAGCAGCAAGACTATGTAATGATCAGCTGTGATGATTGATCTCTTTTTTTTTTTAATTTTTATTTTATTTGCATAACATATGTGTGGGTAATTCTTCAACAATAACCCTTACATAGCTTTCCGTTACAAACCCTTCCCCCCAACTCCCCACCCCTCCCCTAGATGGCAGGATATCCACTACATGTTAATTATGTTAAAATATTGGCAAATCGAATATATGTATACATATTTCCAAACTTATCATTGGTGTGCAAGAAAAATCTTATCTACACAAACGATATATCAGATAAAGGAAACACAATGTAAGCAAACATCGATGATTGATCTCTTAAGCAATGTGGTGATTCAAGACAGTTCCAATAGACTTGTGATAAAAAAAAAAAAAATGCCATCAGCTAAGAAAGCTATAGAAGGTGGATTGAAGCATAGTATTTCACCTTTTTTTGATTTGCTTGTTCTTTCTCGTGGTTTTTTCCCTTTTGATCTTACACATTCTTACAAAACTGAGTTGGAAGTTATCTTTTTATATATGATATTTGTGAAAATAAAATATTATTGAAGGGGGAAAAGAAGAGTGATCCTTCTACTTGGAAAGAAAAAAAGTTAGTTAGAATCCCACATAAATGATTTGTAAGACAACATTTAGTTTCCCCCATGAAGAACTGGCAGATATAATTGGTGAAGATTAAATATCCTTATTTACTCCCTCACTCTCAAAAAAAGTGTGGGTTTTGCAAAAACTCATGAAACTCTGATTTCTTTAAAAACACTAAAAGACGATTTGTGATGATTTCTGAAGGAGACTGTCTTGTCAGTAAGAAGCAGCTTAGATTCATCAAAAATCTTGCCAGACTAAACTCCATTCCTTTTCTGATAGGATTTCAGAAATGTGGTAAATCTAGGTAATATCATAGATGTAATATGCCCAGATTTTTAACATAGCATTTGACAAGATTTTATTAGCTGACTTTGTGGATGGAATCTCCTTAGTGTTCTTCCCATCTCCACCCCTGTATAATTTATAACTTATTCTTATGTTGTTCCTCTTCAAACTTACCCTTGAGGATAAGAAATTTTATTTCTGTGTTTGTATCTCCCAGTGCATGATAGTACTTAATTAATGTTTGTTGAATTGATTTGAAGATGGAGATAAGTGATTTTAATGGTAGTGTAGTTGATTTTGCAGCATCTAGTTTCCCCATCTTAATGAGTTGATGTCTGCTCCAACTCATTTGGAGTTGAAGACAAACAGACTTGTCTAATGATGAGTCAACTGAAACTTGGAGAAATTAAGTGATTTACTCATAGTTGTTAATAATAGAAATAAGCAGGGTTAACCCCCAAAACTCTGGAGTGGGCTGAATCAGATTAAAATAGAATCAGGAAATATTTAACAAATAAAATTTGGTATTCTTTTTCAGTTGTGTTTAAAACTTAACTTAATAAAGTGATGGAGGGGCAGCTAGGTGGTGCAATGAATAGAGCACCAGCCATGAAGTCAGGAGGACCTGAGTTCAAATTTGATCTCAGACATTTAACCCGTCCTGGCTGTGTGACCCTGGGCAAGTCACTTAACCCCAATTGCCTCAGGCCCCCCCCCCAAAAAAAAGTGATGGGAAAAAATGTTAATAATGTAGATTAAATTTAAAGTTTGTGTGCTATTTTTAGAAAGCCAGTTGTTAAATATTTACCGGCACATCTCTAGAGTAAATGTCAGAAGCAATTTTTGAACCTAGGATTTCCTGACTCTAAGCCTAGCCCTTTATCCAGTATGAATAAATGATAAAAATCAGTCAGCTAACTTTTATTAAATACTTACCATGTACCAGAATTATGTATTCTAAATAATGAGGATATGAAGGAAAGGGAAGGTATGGGGAAAAAGGAAGTCAGTTCCAGTTTGCAAGGAGCTCACAGTCTTTTGGGGCAGACAACTTGGAAGCAATTCTGTGTACAAACAAGATACAAACAGGATATGTTGGAGATAACCTTGAGACTTAGTAGATAACCAGGGCAATGGAGGAGTCTGTAATCTAACTGAAATTTGATGACTAGACAAATGGTAGTACCATGAAGAAAAATAGGAAAATCAAAAGGATGAGTCTATTTGGAAAGGAAGGGATTAAGTTGAGAGTTTGAGATTACATAGTCATTCAATTAGAAAGATCAAGCAGGTAGTTAAATTTTTTTTTTTGAAAAAGGAAATAGCATCAGACTAAGATTCTCCTGTTTCCTAAGTCTGACTTTTTCTCTACTTTTAATAATAGGATAAATTTTTTTCCTCACCTACATTTACAAAGGACAAAGTGGAGCCATGTTGAATAATCTAATGTGTGACTATAACTTCATTCTTATTAGGAGTAAATTTGCACAATAAACTTAATTTTTTTCCCTGAGGCGATTGGAGTTAAGTGACTTGCCCAGGGTCACACAGCTAGGAAATGTTAAGTTAGACTTAATTTTTAATAAATTTAATTCAAGTGTTTCTTTTGACGAATGCTACAAAGATACAAATGTCAACTGGATTCCTTAACATATTTGCCCTTAATAATCATTGGGTGTCTACAGACTGAAAAATAATGGAATCATTTGTTTGGAGGGGGTGTGGAATAAATAAACACATACATATATATACATATACACACACATATAAATAATGTGTATTATTATATTAGCCTTATTCTTATTCAGAGATAATACTGCTTAGATATTGCTCTTGGATATTATTTATTTTATTTTTTTTTTTTTTTTTTTGCTGAGGCCGTTGGGGTTAAGTGACTTGCCCAGGGTCACACAGCTGTTACGTGTCGAGACCAGATTTGAACTCAGGTCCTCCTGACTTCAGGGCTGGTGCTCTATCCACTGCGCCACCTAGCTGCCCCATTGCTCTTGGTTTTAAACGTGGTAGGGGGAAGACTTAAAATGAGATTATTTGTATTGTGATGCTTGTTGTCCTTGTCTGATCTTGCTTTTTCTCTTTGCTTCAGGGTTCTCCAAGCAATACTATTGGTAGAACTCCTTCAAGACATACCAGTAGCAGGACCAGCCCCTTGACTTCACCTACCAATTGTTCTCATGGTGGTCTGTCACCAAGGTAATGAGATTTTCTCTAAACTATTTCAGTAACCATTCAGCTTTGCTACTCAACTTTAGAGTTTGTTAAGAGTATAAGGAAAACTGAGGTGGGAATCAGGGATTCTGGGTTTTAGATTTGGTAACTACTTCTCATTGTATATACTTGAACCAATTACTTCTCTGCATCCCACTTTGTTTATTTGGAAAATTAAGCGTGTTGTAACCATTAAGGTCTGGAAACCTGAAATTCTCTGGAAATTTATAAACAAACTAAGCTTCGGACTCATTCTACAACAATTTTTATGCATGGATTAGTCATACTCCTACATAGGTTAACATTGTTGAAGGTTATATTCGTCAGCATTTCAAACTGTTTAGCCCAAACAAGTCATTTTTTTTTTCTGATCAGACTACTGTTTCAGAGTCAGCTGTTCAAATATAAAGGATTTTTTTTTTAAGAAGACCTCTTCTTTTCTTAAAAAAAAAAAATGCAAAATATGAATTCAGGCCTACTCTTAAAGTAGGATGCTATTCATCAGAGCCATAATTTAAGCCTGCGATAACTGGAACTGTTTATGTTTGTTTTTTATTAGAAAGTAAACTTCTGTTTGCTGTTTGTCAGCAATCTTTTAATATTTTATGATGCACTTGGCTTAAGTACCATGTTAGCCTTATGAATTCAGAATCGTTGGGTACTCAGATAATAATATGCTCCTATAACTGTAAAATATTCTCTCCATCAAAGAAAGAGAGGTACCTTTAGTGTGGTACATAGAGCACTAAATCAGGAGATAGGAAGATCTGAGTTCATGTGCTGCCCTAATTCCATTTTAATGAGCATTGTGACCCTAGCAAGTCATTTCATCTCTCTGCACTTCAGATTCCTCAGTTGCAAAATGAGTGTGTGGGACTTGATTACCTCTAAAATTTCTTCTAGTTTTACAATCTGTGATCCTTTAAACAAGAACTTCCTATGTATTTGTTTCCTGGGGTCCATTCCAAAATAAATTTAAGAAGTAAATTGAAGAAATTATTTTCCAGAGAGAGCTTATAAAAAACAAAAATCAGCCAAGAAACAAATTATTGTTGATTCAAGTATACTGGCTTATGTGTGAGATCTGTTGCGCCAATAAGCTCTTTTATGAAGCAACTTAAATATGAATCTGCTAGTGCTGCATATTCTACATGGGTTTGCAAGAACTGGGATCTCCCCAAGAAATAGTGGGGGGGAGCACACCTATATTTTGAGAGTAGAGATGGAGGGCTTATTGTCAGTTTTGACTTTAAAAGTAGGCAATCATCTTTTTTTCTGATCTGATGCATTGCCCAATAGTGATAATCTAAATTGTCATTTTTTAAAAACCCTTGAAATAGTAATATGCTTATGAAGCTGTTGTCATCATTCAGGTCTCTGGATCACTAGACTTTCTTGGTAACCTTTTGGACAAAATTTTATTTCACTCTCAGAAAAGCAAGTAATTATGTACATAGATATATTTTTTTGCTGTGATTCTTTTAATAAAAAACACTCCCCTTTATTAGATTTAATAAAGTTAGAAGCTGTTTTCCCAAAATTCATTCTATCTTTAAGCTACTTAGTGATTTAAGCTATCATAACCAAAACAAATGCAAGTGTCAGAATTTGCCATAAGCCTGACACAGACTCACTATGTCTGTGTATATACTAACATCCCTAATCAAGATTTAACTCATCATCTTTTACAGCAGAAATAAAACTGTTACTTTCTTCTCATTCAGAGGGTTATAAATATCTCTCTCTAAAAATGATTCCTTAAATATTATTACACCAATAACTTTTGCCACCTCTTCTTAATTCAGTTGTTGAATAATATCTAGGCTTCTTTGTTGCTTCTCTGATTCCTCCTCCAAGCTACCCATTTTTTATTCCTTTTCATTATCTAGTAGCACTTTCTTCAAATGTTCTACAATGAAATAAAAGCTAAACTTCAGACCAAATAAAAGTTTTGGTAGGAGCTTATCAGCCTTGAACTTATAAGTTGGAAAATTCCTATATACATTTTTTTTCATGTTAGCTAAACCTTGTTTCAATGCATTTCTTTCCCTGTTTGGGGCAAAAACCCAATAAAGAGAACAAGAAAATACCAATCTTTTCTGTAAATACACAAAGAAATTCCACTAATGACATCAAGTTTACAGTCAGACAATGATAAGTTAGGAATCAGTATCAGAACTTTTTTGCAACACCTCATTTTAAGAAGAAATTTATTTGTATACTTTTTGTCTTTTTTAATGTGACTTTAAGTCAAGTTAAGGGAAGCAGAGTTTGGTTCAGTGTGAGAAATTAATTGACTACAATTATTACATGCTATTACACAAGGTAGGATAGCTCGTTGTCATTGTAGGTAGTTAGGCAAAACCTGGGTAATTATCAAATATATCACAAAAGTGAGGGAGAGATTTTAGTATCTAAGTACTTAGGTTCATTTTCCAATCAAGATTCTTTGACTCCTAAAAATTAAGGCATGAGATGAGATATACAACTTGATTGTTGTATCTAACCTTGATTGCTTTATCTCCTGTGTACTTCATAATGCCAACATTAGTTTGGCGATCTTATATAAATTTTTAGCTTTTATTCTAATTATTGCATGTTGTTATTTACTTAATACATCTTTTAGAGTCAAAAGTTTTACCTGTTACATTGGCCTAAATTTTCTAGTTGTTCAGAAATTCTGCCTTGTCTTTTCATTAATCAAGTTGAGAGTTCTGAGTTCATAATTAATGCATTTTAGAATTTCACTAGGTTTTTTTTTTGTTGTTGTTGTTTTTTTTAGTAAGATTTTAGAATATCACTCATTAGGTTATTTCACTAGGAATGTTCTAACAGTGATTCAAATTCCACTATATCTAATAGACTTTATGATTTTATGAAGTACAGACTTTTAGGAAATCTCAGAATCATCCAAAGGAAATCTACTCCCCTATTCCTAAATTAGGTGGAAACATAAAAGAAAGTATCCATGAACAGTGTCTGCAGTGCCTTCTTTTCACTATTCTTTTGGTATCTTAAAGAAGTGAGCTAGAACCTTTTCTACTGTTTACTGTATAGGCTGCAGTTATTTCTTTACCACTAGATGGTGCCTTTACATTAGAAGAAGAATTATTGTCTGCATTTCCTGGGACTCTTTACAGAAACAAAAGAGCAAAATATAAAAGGGGTTCAGTGAAGTGCTAGGTAATTGAAGGGTGGGAGTTACTTATAGATTTAACCCTCCTCTTACACATGAACATTTGAGGCCTGTGAGGCCTCAGAAATTATCCTTTTCTTTTTCAGTTATAAACAAATTCTAGGACAGTGAATACTTTTTCAGCAGATTTTCCTGCTAAGTAAGAACGTCCTGCTCAGAAGCATGGGGAGAGAAGCTTTCCTTCATGGAATGGCATAGAAAAAAAAAGAACATCTTCAAACATTTTCTTTCTATTTGATGAAATTTTTAAGAGTATTCTTAAGAAAAAAATAGTAATATAGATACTCACTCTTTTAGTTCAACTGATTTATTGTTCAGAACTTAGATAAAACATAATCAATTGCATTGTTGCTTTTTTCTAAGGAAATCTGTTCCTGAATAATTGAAATGAGATAAGTACTTAAGTAATAGCTATAAGTGTATTGAGAGGTAATAAATAACCTCCTTGGAAGGAGTAAGAGGCTGATAGCTTTAATATATCATGGGTGCATCCATTGTATCTCTTGCGGGTTTTAATGTTACCTAATTTCTTTCAGTTTCTACCTTTCTTTTGTAAACTCTCCATTCCATTCAACAAGAGACCTTAGCCTTGGAACACAGGAAGCAAAGCTGAGGTAGGAATTAGGCAGATGCCCTGAATACAATAGAGACATGATATTCTTTTTTGATTCTCTGGGAACCTAGATTGAGAAATTGCCCAGCAACACATTGGAGCTCTTCTATAGAATAAATCAGTACTATACAGAAATTTGATATAAGTAATGTTAGACTCTATACAAGAGGAGTTGAATAATTCACAATACTGAAACAGCTTTATTGTTGTGTATGTGAGGTCTTTCATACAGTTCCATGATCTAAGACCTGAAATAGATTCCTGTTTATCTATAAACATTTTCCAGGGGGAATACTGGCCATTGTAATATAAAAGAAATATAATACATCTATCTTCCCCAACGGAACTATTTTTATTACAGAATATTTGGAAGTGTTTATTTCATTGCTATTTGTCAAATCCTCTACTTCTGATAAGAATGAACTGGGAACATATCTGACTATTTGATAATCATGTTGATTTAGTCCTTTTTAAAAGTTAATGTCTCATGTAATTTTGGTGTTCCCATAGGCATGGTGAACTTTACCTCCATACATGATTTTCAACCCAGGTTAACAACAAATTCCTCTTTTTTAAAAAAAAAAAAATTTCTTTCTCAACATCTTTCTCACTCCGTTTATTTGTGTACAAGTATTCTACTAAGTTAGGAATCTGTTCTCGGAAAGATTTCTTGCTTTGACTAGTTCTCTAAGACCGGATAGCATTTGAATAGATAAGCAAATTTTGTGCAGATTGTTAAAGTGAAGAAACTATTTATAATTTTAAGAGATAAGAGCCATGAATAGCATTGCATGTAGCATCACCTTCCCTGAATGTTACTAGAAACTCCTAGGAACTGTGAATCCTTACAATCTTTTTCTTGCCCAACCTTTAATTTGGTATGACTTCAAGACAGGATTCTTAGGTTTCTTGTATGTTGTTACTCCACCTCCAAAAATAGGAATCATAGGTTCTGTCTTCTACAATCATAATTAAGAGTTGTACACTATCAAACACAAAAAGAAGCATGAGCTCCTAGGAACAAAGGTGATTCCCCTAATATAAATTTTTGTATAGGTCTGCCCTTCTATGAATATATTATGAACTTTCCAAGTCTCTTTCCCTACCTATCAGAGCCATTTAAAGGCAATGTGATACTATTGGTTAGGACATTGGACTTGGAGTCAAGGAGACCTGTTTCAAAACTCACATCAAATACTAATTCTGTGACTCTGGATGAATCAGTTAATTTTGTTGTGCCTGGGTTTCCTCATCTGTAAAATGAGGGTATTGACTTTGATGGCTTCTAAAGTTCCTTCCAAATCTATGATCCTGTGATTTCTCATCATAAGCCAGAATTACCCCTTTCCCCTTCTCCCCCCCCCCCCAACCCCCGGATACCACCCATTGAATTTTTAACTTTTAGATGAAAATTTGTCTGCATTCTTAGAAATTATGCATCCTATAAATTTTATTTACAATTTTGAGTTGTTGAGAATTAAGAATTTGTGTTCCATTGTTCCCTAATTCCTCCTAGCTAACCACTGGTTAGTTTCATAGGACCATAGGATTATGATATAACTCCTTCCTTTTTCTTAAAAGATTCAAAGGTAGCACTTGGGTGTTAGTGTATAGACTTTATTTTATAAGATTTACAGGAAACCCACCTATTTTTAATAAGTATAAATTAAATCCTCTTCATATTTCTTTTTTGCTTCATCTTTAAAGTAATTGATGAGTTCTGTATAAACCTTAATATTTATTTGAAAATTTCTCAAGGGTCTATATGCATAATTGGGATCTCTCATAATTTGCCCCCCCCAAAAAAAAAAAACCTTAAAGAATAATATTTGTCTATTTCAGGGATGAACTGAAATGGGGAATTTATATTTGATCTCTTTATGGTATATAAGATACTCCATGAAGTAGCCTGTCTAATTTTGTTTTTATTAATTTTTATATAACTTTATCCAGGAAGCAAGAAACTTGAAACCACTCAGATTATAGTGTCTTTTCCCCCTTCCCTTCCTATCTCTGTCCTGTTTCTCTGTTTTTTCTCTCTGATTTTCCTCTTCTGATCACTGCAGTCGGTTCTGGGGTTGGAGTGCCGATGGGCTGTCGAAGCACCCACCTCCCCTTTCTCAGCCTAACTCCATCCCCACAGCTCCTTCCCACAAGACTTTCAGGCGTTCTTACTCTCCCAGGTAACAAGCTACCTGTTAAACTTGTCTGTGGTGTCACAATATTATTGCATTTATAAAGTCAGCTTATTTCTTTCTATAAAAATTGATCAGATGCTTCAAATGGAGCCTCTGCCTCCATACCTGATTTATGGAATGGAAAAGGTAGTGGAAAACTAGCACTGTTATCAGTGGAATGTCTTGCTGTTTTGTTAGTGAGAATCCCTGAAGCCATTTTTAACTGTTGCATTTGCACACATTATCCAAAAATAGCCTAATGAAGTGCTAACCCAGAAAGTACTCAAGCTTGTTGATTGACATAAGATACAGAAGATGTCATATTTCCCTAGTTCTTTTCCTATATATATGATTTACCCCCTCAAAAATGAATATGATATTCTCCTTTAGAAATTAAATATGGTTATCATTACTTCTGTTTGACCCACACAGTGGCACGAGTAATAATTACCTAAAGATTATATGGATTATTATGTCATAATATACCAGTCTTCCCTATCACGTTAGAGTGATTGATTCTACAAATGTAATGAAAATTCAAGAGCAGTTCATAATTCATTGAATTGTACCAGGGCTGACTATGTACACTATTTGGAATTTTTCTTTGTTGCAAGTAAAGAAATATGGGTCAGAAATGTACTGTGGTACATAGGAACAGAATACGTGAAACATCACAAGATTCTTTTATTTTGGCAGTCTGATAGAAACATGCAGAATTGGAAATCTATTTACAGGCATCTCTTAATTATACCTTGAGAGAAGGGTAGTAACTTAATGATTCAAAATTCCAGGTAATTCAACTAACCATCATTTAGCCAGTGTTTGATTTTGGAATGCACATTAGGCAGTTGTACATCTTGATCATCTATCCATAAAATGGATTACCCATTACTTGAGCATTAGTTATGCATGTGTGTGTATGAGCCTGTGTACAAATGCAGACAAACACACTGATCATTTAATAACACTTGCTTTTCAGAGCATCCAAAGAAGTTACAAGATAATTTAAATTTTACAAACAACCTCATTAGTACTTGATCTGCAATCTAACCTAAATTTAAATATCTGCTTTGTTGCTCAGTAAATTGTGTAACCTTAGGCAAATAATTTTTTCTCCTTTAGGCCTTAGTTTTCTCATCTGATTGAACTTAGATGGCCTCGACAACCCTTTCTTGCTCTAAATTTTATGATCCTGTGTCTATTTCTAATATAGCAATGTCAAAAAATAGGACGAATGGACAAACCAGGACCAGTTGTGTTTGCAAACAGTTTGTCTCTATACTTCTTTAAGATACTACCTCTGAATTTTAAAATTTGATTTCCCGCTTGCTACTGCTTTTTTTTTTAAATAAAATAACATGCTGTATTTATTAGAGTAGCCTAAGTAGGAACATTTCAAATGTAAGTTCAGATGTACCTGAGAAAGCTGTCATTAATGACCTCTTTACTATAACTCTATTGACATTTTATCTTAGTCACTGTCTGTCCATGAAACAGGGGAAACTGATGGTTTATGCCCCATGCTGCCAATTTTTGAACTTGGATTCCCAAAGATGATCCTTTACTTCTGCTT
Source organism: Myrmecobius fasciatus (assembly GCA_023553655.1). Taxonomy (NCBI): domain Eukaryota; kingdom Metazoa; phylum Chordata; class Mammalia; order Dasyuromorphia; family Myrmecobiidae; genus Myrmecobius; species Myrmecobius fasciatus. The sequence goes on along the minus strand of JAJPUD010007789.1, from coordinate 74,443 downwards.
CCAACTCTGCACAATCAATCTTTATGAAAATGGAGCACTATATGTTTTGCATAGTTTTGATGCTCAGGTTACTTAATAAACATTCACTCAGCGAGTCTAATTCAGTATTAAATGTAATATTTATTTGTTTTTATTTGTAAGGGTGCTTTTCTCTGGTATACCACTTGTAGGTAATTTTTACAATATCCATATCATGAGGTTGCTGGGAGGAAAACATGTAAACTGCAAGTTGCTACAAAAATATAAGTTACTATGAAGTACACATTCTAAATTAAACAATGATTCCAAATCATTATTCCCTATGTGCAAATATTAACTTCTTGGGTGGGTAATATGAAATTCCTGGATCAGACTGAAATTGAATAGGTCAGAAGATAAGAGAGGTAGTGGGATAAAACAAAATAAGTTTTTTTAACTAACCTCAGGAAGCTAGGTGGTACAGTAGATTTGAAGTGAGGAAGGCATGAGTTCAAATTCTTCCTCAATAGCCATGTAAGTTTGGGCAAGTCACTTCACCTTTCTCTATATATACTTCAATCCCTTCATTGGGGAATGAAGAAACTGAAGTATTCTGTGGCTTCTGAGGTTTCTTTCAGCTTCATTTGTCTTTCTTATCCCTTATTGACATTTAGTATTACAAAAGCCCATTGGATAATGTCACCAGTAGACTATTTTGTAATTTCATGGACTCTTTAAAAGTTTAACAAGCAAAGAGTGAAGCCAAGAAATATAGAAATAACAATTAAAGTGCATTGCCTATTGACAGTGTTAAGAAAACATTTAAGAATGTGCCATTGATAATTGAGAATCTTTTGTTTTTAGCTTATTTTCAAAATATATGCATAGATACTTTTCAACATTCAGTATCTGAGAGTTAAAGCTACTGCAAGCATAGGTTTTGTATAAACATTGCTGCCATAGAATTTCCTTTATTGTGCACAGAATGCTCTAAATTGAAATTCTTATTTGATTGATTAATCAAAAATCAGAACAAGTTCCAAACAGCAGAATTACTGTAGTACAGTTTTAGGAAAATTATACTATTATATGCAATTTGGAATGGATTGTTTCCAAAAAGTTGAAATGAATTGTCCAAAGACTAATGTATTTTTTGAAGTGACATATGAAAAATAATATTGTGACATACTTTTAAAGCTGAATATCTCTACAACCTCCTCTTGTTCATCCTGTCACTGTTTTATGCATGGGCTACTTTATTATTTTTGGATGTTGTGATTAGCAGTCTTTTAAGGCATTTTTTTTCCCATCTTGTATATTTTTTTGTTTGTCATCCAGTTTTTATACATAAACACAAATGTACTGGCCAGATGTATAAATGCTTTTTCTTCACATATAAATGAATGAGTCATTTTAAGAAAGAAAAAAAAAATAATGCTTTTCTCTTATATGTCTTCTGAAGACCTCTATCTTTTAAATTTCTACATAGCGAGATAGCCTTATAAACTTGGAATGGGTTAAAATGTTGAACTTCATTCAAGTTCTGTGTTCTACCTCCTGTCAGTGCATGCATCAGATTTCAGCTGCAAATGTGTTCAAGTACACATTTTTTTTTTGTTTGATGTCAAAGCCAACCTTTTGACTAAATATCTAAGTTGGCAGATACTTTTGTGAGCCCTTCAAACACTTTGTACTGTATATTTTCTTCTCCATGGAAGAAAAATAATTACTGCATTGACCACTAATAGTACTGCTACCATTTTTGTGATGTTAAGTAAATCATCCTGCTTTCTTCCACTTCTGAATATGCATCTTTATATCTGAATAACAACTAGTTTCTCACAAAACCTTATCTGTAAGTGAAAGGTGCTTGGAATCCAGACCATGCTTAGTGAGTGAAGCTTATCCATCCATATTCTATCTTGGCACTCTTTGCAAATGCTTTAAAAAAAAAAAAAAAGTTAAGAAGGGGGAAAAAAGCAAAATCCTTTCAGAGTTATGTACCCTTTCTGGGACTGGACCAAGTTAACTGTGCTCTTAAGGAAATCTGATTTTTCCTCAGCCATTGCAGTACAGATATGATCTTTCTTCCCTTACTCATTTTCTTATTGTACATTTCAGATGGCCTTTACAAAATTCAGGTATACCTTTGATCTCATCTTTAGTAAATTCGATACTTATCGGCACATAATCAAATATATTGTAGGCATACCCTCACTTTTTCCATGCATATCAGATGATCATTTTGCAAGCTATAATGCTCAAGAGATTGGCATCTACTCCTTTTTTCAATGTATCCAAAAATTCATAAAGTTTAAAGATTAATTGTATTCCTAATATTTTCTTGGGTATACTTGATGATCTGGTTTTGTTGGGAGGTTTTCCCCTAATTAGATTTGATATTCTGTTAGGAAAATGATTCTTTCTTTGGTCCTTTCTTGAAATCTTTTGTCTTTTCATAGATTGTTAGGCTATTTAGCAATATATTTTGAGAAGACCACAAGTCCTTCCTTCCTTTTTTCTGGCTTTCATAGTTTGCTTCAAGAAAAAAAAAAAAATCTGAAAAAAAAGCAATTGGTATGTAAAAAAATTATTTATGTTTTGAACTGTTTTCAAGAGTCCACAAAGATTTTCTGTGTTTTTAAATTTGAGTTAATTTGCCCTGCTTTGATGCCCTTTCTTTATATTTTTTGTTGATTTGAGGATTTTTGTTTTGTTTTGTTTACCTTAACCCAGGCTATCAAATTTCCATTTTCTTTTTCTTCTAGTTCTCTTCTATAGCATCTTTGCCTGGAGGCTTTACCCATTTTGCATACCCATATGTCTCTTTTAAGGCTATAAATTAAAACCTAAAACCTTCCAGAATAGGCTGAAAGTTCTCAGTTCTTCTGGTAGACTGTATGAGAATTAAGTTTCTTGATTATTAGGATGGATCTGACTGAGTCAGATTTTCAATCCTGTGATTTTTCAGCTACTAGTAAAGATTACCTTTCACTTTTTCTAATCCAGTCTTACTGTTTTCTGTATTGTTTTACATAATTTATGAGGAAACTAGTTTTATTTTGAGGTGGCCATTCTTCTTGATTTAAGTTTGTACATTTGAGACCAGTAACACCAAAAAGTTTTTTTCACCTTTTGAGGTATGAAAGCAAACTTTTCACTTTCATTAATTCTGTACATTAAATCACCAGTTGTCATTATTTTAAGTTCTTGCATTCATATAGTTATTGATGTTTCTCACTGATTATTAAAATGCTCATATTTATGGGTTCACATTTTGTAATGAAAGTACATTTTCTGAGAGAAAGAAAAGTAATTTCCTATTAGTGGGGCTTTGAAGAGATAACTGCCAAGATAATCTATTTCATTGCAAATCATTATTAAAAACAAAAATTTAAATATATACCCCACTCTGTAAATTAATGGTGGTACAAATTCAAAGTAAAACCTTAATGCCCTATTTTAAAATTTGTCATATCTTTGATCTTTAGCATGCTGGACTATGATACAGAGAACTTGAACTCAGATGAAATCTACAGCTCTCTGCGTGGAGTAACAGAAGCCATAGAAAAATTTAGTTTCCGAAGCCAGGAGGATCTGAATGAGCCTATTAAGCGGGATGGCAAAAAAGACTGTGATATTGTAAGTATTCTTAGATTATTATTTCAAAAGATCTATGTTTTTGAATAGACTATTTTCACCACTTTTATACTATTCTATTCTAGATATTCTAGATTGGAAGACTTTCTTAAAGCATCTCAATTCAACACATTTTTCAAAGTCATTTGAAATAAGCAGTCGTCCTCAACCATCACCTTGATGGGAAATTGATGAACATAAGGTTTTATTTTTTTTTTTTCCCACAGTGACAGGAAAAAATACAGTTCAAGAGTAGGAGAGTGCTAGGTTTGGAATCAGAGAAACCTGGTTCAAATCCCAGGTCTGCCCCCTATGCTAACCTGGGCAAGACACTTAGCTTCTCTTGATGTGAGTTCTTTTTGTGAGACTAGATATCTCAGGTCTTATCCAGTTCTAAATCTGTAATCCTGTGAATTCATTCATTCTGAAAGTTTTAGCTGCTAATTCATTGGATCTTTCTTGTAGTATTCACTCATTGAAACAAAATACCAATTTCCTGCATGTATCCTACCATATTGTAACACAAAATTCCACAATGTATATTTCAGTAGTGACCAGCCTCCCTGAGAAAGACTATCTGTAATTCTTTCAAAACCTTTTTTTTTTCCAAGAGAAATTATTATTTGCATGAATAAAGCCAATTTCATGTGCATATGATAAATAATTAATAGAAAAACTTTTTGGTCCTAATTATTGTTACAAATTAATTAGATATTAAAATTACTTGTGGGAAAGCTTGTCATCCTTTTTATCAATAATACTGATAATTTCAAACTCTTCTCCTTGGACCCCTAGAGTCAAAGTCTGAGTGACATTTATTGGGCCTTCAGTATTTCTTTTTTTCTTTTCTTTTTTTTTTTAAGAAAAATTTTTAAAAATCTTAAAATTTTACTGATTAGAGGGGATGGCGTGTTTCTCCTAATGTATTTCAGGTTTCAAGAGATGGTGGGATAGCTTCACCTGCCACTGATCTTCGAGGAGGAAGTGATGTGGTGGAAGGAGGAAGGACAGCTCTTGATAACAAAACCTCACTCCTCAACACCCAGCCTCCACGAACATTCACAGGGCCCCGAGCTCGAGATTACAATCCCTATCCTTATTCCGATACAATCAACACCTATGATAAGACAGCTCTGAAGGAAGCTGTATTTGATGATGACATGGATCAACTTCGTGATGGTTAGTCTCCTTGAATCTCATCCCATTCTCATCAGTTTGTCTTTGTTTTATCTTCTATGAGCCAAGCTCTAGCTCTAGGTGTGCTGATCAGATAGAGCTTTTACATTCCAGATAGAATTTTAATTTTTAATGCTCTGAGTTAATCTTTCATTTCTTTATGTGACACTTGAATTTTCTCAGTTTAGTAACCATTTTGGAGTATCATTCCTAAAGCACCATTTACTAACCTACTCCACTATGGTATTACACCAGGGTTTTAATGAAGGCTGTTTTCTTTCTTCCATTTATAAGACTTTGTATTGTATGACTTTTTACCTTAGGAATGATTACAAACAACATTTGAAGTTTCATTTGATCTTGTGTCAAATGTCCATCAGACTGCAAGACATTAATGTGCCATACTATTCTGTTTATTTCTTCATCTCATGGCCGATTAGATCATTGAGATAATTTGATATGTTGACAATGCCTTGAATATAGTGGATGCTTAATAATTGCTAGCCATATTGACAGTTATGAAAATATAGTTGCATTTACTGTTTTCTACTTATAGCTTTCTTTCTTTTTTTTTTTATTTAAGTCAAAATAGTCTTTAAGTCTAAGATTCCCTCTCCCCTCCTCCCTCCCCCCAAAAATAAAATCATCAAACTGTTTAATAAACTTTAGGGTCAGTATTTTGAGGGAACTAGATTTGTGATTTTATTGGCATTGAGAACTTCTGGAGGAGAAATTCCCTCTACAAAAGCAGATCAACACTTCCTCTGCCACTTAGAGTCTGAAAGATACTGGGTTCATTGAAAGAGTATTGGCCTCAGCAACAAAAACATAGTTCAAGACCCACCTGATATATGTTAGCTTTGTGACCCCCAGACTAGTCAACTTTTAATCTATCATTTCCCTAAGCAATTCTCTTAATATAATTATAGCACAAAATGAGAAGGCTTCTTTTCAGCTATTTTAATAAACTTCTCAATGCCTTAGGTAGCTTTCAGCATATACTTTGGTATATGTATATTAAGCTTTACATTATTGTCATTGTGATAATATGATAACAATAACATTTAAGATTTGTAAAGTGTTTTACATATATTATCTCATTTGGTATTAGGAAAGCCCATGAGAGTGAGAAGAGATGGACTATGACCTGTTTATCCGCTGAATGATTTGGTGTTGGTCATTAGTTTAAATGTCACCCTACATATAACCACTTTCTTTTTATCAGTAATAATTGTAATAATCAGTAGGAAAACGTTGACTATTTTTTTCTGTCAATATAGAACTTGATCAGTGTCTGTCTTCATTAGTTACCTCTGATTGTTCAGGTCATTAGGCATAGTGCTAGCTGCTAAATTTTTCCTTTGTTTTAAGTCCTATCTTAGTTTTGTTTTACAAGTTACTCTTGTAAAGAAGGATGACATGCTAGGAAAGAAAAAATACAAGTGATTTAATTTTTTAAAATTTCTGTACATGGCTATCCTCCAGTGATAGGAGTTAAAGAAATAGGCCTATGAAGCTAGCTGCTCCTGGTATTATTTTCATCTGAAACCTACTTGTAATTCATTCAAAGAACAGGGCTTTGGAATCATCCAATTCATTCATAGTAAACTTTCAGTGTTTAGGTTTCGGATAAGTTCCCTATCTTCATAAAAACTGTAGTACTCAGTAAGTAAGCTGAAAGTTGACATTGTTCCCAAATTCCATTCTTCCCACTTAACCTTTCAGAGTAAAGTTGCTATGTGACTGATCAGAGTGGTGGCTGTGGGAGGGGGAGAAAATAGTTATCTAAATACTGATTTATTACTTCTAGGCTTTTTCCCCACAACGAGAAGGAATTATACAGTTTCCAATATTATCCTCAAGATTACTCCAGTTTTATTAGAACTTAGAACACTCATTCAGTTATGATTAGATTTATTCCTGGGAAAATTAGTTTTAGAGAAACATCAAGATAATAAGTGTCTTATTTCCTTGTCTTTGTGATGAATTTTAGTGGTGTTACAGAAGGACCGGTAAATCTTAATAAGTTAGTCAAAATCATTCAAGATGGTAGCCCATATCAGTCACTTCCATATGTCTAGATCCCAAATAGGCAAGGGAACAAACAAAATATTCTCTGCTTGGATTTTTCTCTGTGGAATAACTTCTTGTTTTCAACTTTTCTCTGTGGAATAACTTCTTGTTTTCAACTTCTCTTCCATAGTACCCATTGATCATTCTGATTTGGTAGCTGATCTCCTAAAAGAATTATCCAATCACAATGAACGAGTAGAAGAAAGGAAAGGAGCCTTATTAGAATTACTTAAGATCACCCGAGAAGATAACCTAGGAGTTTGGGAAGAACACTTCAAAACAATTTTGCTTTTGCTGCTAGAAACACTTGGAGACAAAGATGTGAGAAATTTTACTTTGGACTCTACATTTTCATTTTTTGACAGTATGATCATTGTCTAGTTTTCTTTGATTGTGGCTTAAAGTTATTTTTATACTTCCTATATTCTCTTAGTTTTTTGGTGGAAATCTTTTCTAATGACTATTGCTGTCAGGGAAGAACAAAACTTCCTACACTTTATAATAGCAAATGTTTAAGAAGTTATAGGGGGCATATTTTTACTTTATGAGACCTTGTCATAAAGAGATTGGTTCTATAATATAGTGTATAGTTTATGAAAATTTGGTTTAGCATGCATTTACTTCAAAAAATGGATGGCTTCTTTTAAACTCTGTGTATATAGGATAGATCAAGTTCATGTCGGTATTATTTCCTTTTAGTTTTAAGTTAACATTTAAATTTTGTATGACAGAAGACATATAGATGGCAAATACATATAATGTATTTCATTTAAAACAGACCATACTGAAAACTGCCTTTTATCATATGACCTCATTCTTATACCCAAGTATGTTGAGGTAATTATATTCTTTTTCAGTTCCTTTGTCAGTTTGATTGCTATAGATTATAGAACATAAGAAATCAGTTTGATTTAGTTAAGATACTAATTTCCTCCAGATTATGAAATTGACCTCATTTTTAAGATGTAAATGAATATTGAAATTTCTGAATTCTATCTCAGAAATTAAAAACTTGCTGCCCTGAATGGGGCTTATGAAGATCATAAGAATCAAAAATGAAGGAAAAGAAAAAGGGCAGAACAAGGAAAATTCCTAGAAAATTAAATGTAAAAAAGTAAGATCTAAAAATTTAGAACAACTCATGTGACAATGTGTATGAATAATAGATAATTGTAGAGTTGGTTTTATATCATTATGATGGTAATATCATTTGAGTATTTTATAATCAAATATTTAGAAATGTTAATTGATTAGCTTCATTAGTTTGATTTAGAGGGATATAGGGATAGAAAGGTAATAAAAGAAATGTGCAAACTTTTCTTTAGTTAGAATACCATCTCTTGTGGCCATTAGACTTAAGGTACTTTTTTTTTAGTTAAAGATAAAATTATGTGGAGGATAAATAAATGTTGTGTTAATGTGTGAATTGTACAGATGAATGGCAAAGAATCAGGATGTACCTTTTAGATACTGTTTAGTATAAACTGCATCCTCTTTTTCTGAGATTGAGTCCTGTTTAGAATGGCTACCATCAGAATTGGAGGACTGGAGCGGGGGAGGAAGGGGAGGGGCACAGCTTGGCAAATTGAAGGAGCTTTATTAGTCTTTCCACAAATCATCTCATCTTTCACAGGGTCAGAAAGTAAGACTAGGCTCTGATATATTTCTTGAGTCTAGAAACATTTCAAGGAGAATTACTTAATATAAAATGACATAGCTTATTTTTGTTTGTTTTAAGGCAGAACATAGTGCCCTTTCTCCGTAATAGCAAAGATATTTCAAAAGATGAATGACTTGAAATTATGTTCCCCATTTTCTCTGTTTTCTTTACTGATTGATTATCCATACAAGTACATTTTATAAAAGTTAGGTTTGTACTGCCTTTTCTGTTGAGTCAAACCTCAGTGAAAGTGGAAGCAACAGAGGGAGCTATTTAATAAAGTTTTTTGTGCCAGTCATAGTTTTAACACCTCTCCCTCCATCTTGCATCTTAGCATTCAATACGGGCATTGGCATTACGAGTATTAAGGGAAATTCTGAGAAACCAACCAGCAAGATTTAAAAACTATGCTGAACTGACAATCATGAAAACACTGGAAGCACATAAAGATTCCCATAAAGAGGTAAGCCAGTTCTGCCTGACCCTGGGATTGAAGGTAAATCTCTTCTGTCCAAGCAGGTGTCAGTTGAAATCCTGAAAGTAACTGAATATGGGGTGAGAAGAAAGCAAAAGAAACTAAAACATGAATTTTAAAATTTAAATGTAAAACATCCTTGCAAGATTCTTGCTAAAATCAACTTTTGTTGATTTCTATGGAACTTCAACAGTTTTCTGTTTATATAGGGTACTAACAAACTCATTTCCTGCAATAGGTATATCCTTACATTTATTTTGGTGGGCTGCCACATGGAAATAAGGAGGCCAAGTTTTTTTGTTTAGGTCCCTTCTGTAAGCAGCTGTCTTTCAACAGTCGCTTTTCTAACCTGAAGACATCACTACAGGCTATATCTCCTTCCTATAGCTGATGGATACTTAAAACTGAAAAGGATGTATGAAATATTTTGGAAGAGGGAATATGTCCATATCTTGTGTACACTGAATATGTAGGAGATCACCAATTTAGACGTGAAAGGGACCTAACATTTACTACAGTCTTAATTTTACAGATGAGAAAACAGGCTCAGAGAATAAAAGTACCCTGCCCAAGGTTATCTAGATAGTCACTGGCAGAGCCAAGATTCAAACCTAGGTTTTCAGCCTGCACATTCACTACTCTTCACTGTACTCAATTCTTCCTGATTCTAAGTCTAACACTATCCATTATGACAAGCTCCATCTGAATTTTGCAAAGAAAAAGTGCTATCAAAAATGAAATCCTATTTTTCTAGATTTTTTTTCAGTAATCTTAAGTTAAAATTACATGTCATGGGTGTGATCCTGGAAAAGAGAATAAAGCCAATTACTCCATTAAATCTTATTTATTTATCATATTTCCTCAAACTGGTAAATATTATATTATAGTTAGGAGGATTAATTTGACTTTGATTGAATTCCACAAGAAAAATTTGGATTAAAAAAATATCTCTTTGCAGTTATTACTTGCTAGGAAAAAAAAATCAGTTGTCATACCCTAGAATCACCAGTAAGATTGTTTTCTTGAAGTCAAGTATCATGTCATTTTGAACACCTAATATAATAGAGTCCTGCATATGTAGTAGGTATTAAGTAGAGGATGTTTCTAAAGCCTTAGTGTAGTTAATATTTTGAAAATGCTAAAATTAATATATTTAAAGTATCTTAAATTTTTTTTTTAGTTTTATGTTTTAGGTTGGAGGGTAAAGATTTATAGTTTCTGTTGTCTTCCATTTATCTTACTTGATTGTGTGATGTTAGTCTTTAAGTTTTTGTATCACTTTTTCTACTTAGATATTGAACTTTTTTTTTTTTTTTTTTTTTTTGCTGAGGCAGTTGGGGTTAAGTGACTTGCCCAGGGTCACACAGCCAGGAAGTAGTAAGTGTCTGAGGTCAGATTTGAACTTGGGTCCTTCTGACTTCAGGACTAGTGCTCTGTCCACTACATCAACTAGCTGCCCCCAACATTCAGCACTTGATTTCATGCATTTATCACAACTTGAAGAAATTCAGAAATTCATTTTACACATAGGCAAGAAAAAGTTTGTCTTTTTTGTTACAGTGCTTGCTACAAAGTTGTTCAGTATTAAGGAATACTTCTGTGACTGATACCTTTTTAGTTGTTTTATGTGTGAATTTATAGATGAAACAGCCTTTGGCAAGAGAGTGAGAGGTAAAATGGGAATCTAGGCATATTAAAAAGAAAAAAAATCTTCGCTTAGAGTTTCTGTATAACTTCCTTTGTGAAACCAAAATAATTGAGTAATACATTTTGAAATGTAATCCTTTTGAACTTAGGAGTTTGTTATTATAAAGTGGTTAATGATAATGGATAGTGGTTAAGATAATGGCAGAACGTAAAGGTAAAGATAAGATCTCTGTAGCTATTTCTAGTCTTAAGATCTGATATCACATATTTTTCAAAGGAATCAGTTTTTATCTCATAGACATAATATACCAGGCACTAAATAGAATATAATAATAAGTTTACCTTCTCTGTTGAAATAAACATTCTTGGGGATGCAATGTGAACAAAGATTTGGAAAGTCATATTTGATAATTGCATTAAAATTTTGGTAAACATCAGCATGGGCATCATATGAAAGCTTATTAGCTTACACAATAAAACTAACTTATTCATCTTTTCTTTTTATAATAAAAGCAATTTAATGCCAAACTTCAACAGCATTAATTCAGTTTTCTGTATTTTAGGATTTGGCCAATAGCTTAAATGTGTGCAGCAGCATTTGGTCTCTAGACATAATTTCTCTTCTATAGCTAAATTTAAGTAATATAGATCTTAAAGATTTTGAAATTGTGATAATTTTGATGGAGCTTAATATAAATTCACTTTTGCACTAAAGGACAAATTAGGAGGGAAAATAGATTTATAAGGGACTTTTAAACTATTTTCAGACATCCTCAATTACATGTTACTTAACCTCAGCTGGACCTGCATTTTAGCAAGGAAACTTTTAAACTTGCTTAATTAACTTTCACTGCTCATCAAAGCATCTCTTCAAAACTTTTCTGTCCTTTCTCAAGTTTCCCATGACTCCCTCTTCCCTTAACCTTGTATCTAAGAACTATGGCTCAGTTTTCAGATGAAGAAATTAAAGCCAACTATAGTCATAATGAGAAAATGCTCTAAATCACTATTGCTCGCAGAAATGCAAATTAAAACAACTGAGAGTACTACCTCACACCTATCAGATTGGCTAATATGGAAGAAAAGGAAAATGATAAATATTGGAGAAAAAGTGGGAAAATTGGGGCAATAATGCATTGTTGGTGGCATTGTGAACTGATCCATTCTGGAGAGCTTTTCAGAACTTATGTCCAAAAGGCACTCGGATCCTTTGACCCAGCAATATCTCTATCAAGTCTGTATCCCAAAGAGCTCATATAAAAGGGAAACAGATTCACATGTACAAAAATATTTATAGCAACTCTTTCTGTGATGGCAAAAATGGGAAATGGAGGGGGTGCCCATTAGTTGGGGAATGACTGAACAAGTTGTGGTATATGAATCTAATGGCATACAATTGTGCTATATACAATAATGAGCCAGTGGATTTCAAAAAAGCCTGGAAAGACTTACATGAACTGATGCTGTATAAAATGAGCAGAACCAGGAGAATGTTTTACACAATAACAGCAGCATGGCAACTGTGATTAAGCTAGCTCTTTTCAGCAATACAGTGATCCAAGACAATTCCAAAAGACTTAGAATGGAAAATGCCAGCCACATCCAGAAGAAACACATGGTCTGAATACAGATCAAAACATTGTGTGTGTGTGTGTGTGTGTGTGTTCGTTTTTTTTCTCTTTTTTAATCCATTTCTTTCAAAAGATGACTAATGTGAAAATGTTTATCAGTATCCTTTGCCATCTGGGGAGGGGGGATGAGAAGGAAGGAGGGAGAACAAAATTTGAAACATATCTTTATCTTATTTAAAAAAAAAAAGGAATGTTGAAAACTGTTTTCTCACATAATTGGAAAAAAATAAAATACTATTTAAACTCCCCTCACTTCCCAAAAAAGGACCATGCCATATATTTCACTGAAAAAATTGAAGTTCTCTTTTTTCTTTCTGTATCTTGTATCATCAAAATGTTTCTCAAATTATGCAGTGGCCCCTTCTCCTTGCCATCATATCTTCTCCAGCAAATTGTCCCCTCTATCATGCTCATTCTCTTACTTTTCTTCAATCTCTCAATTTGACCTAATGATCTCAATTTTTTTTTTTAAGCAAAATATGAGGCAAAGTTCTTAGCTGAAAAAATGGGGAGAAAGGAAGCTAAGAGATTTGAAGTGTTTGGAAAGGCTTTTATTGCTTTGGCAACTGGGATAGTAAGTTAATTAGGGAAGTGTAAAAGGATTGTCTTATTGCAATGAGGCCCTAGTTGGGGTTATGTAACATACATTTGCAGTAGACCTATCCAGTATGGTTTCATGGATTTTGCCAACTTTGTTTAGCAGTAAGTCAATAAATGATAGTAATCTACAGCTGAGGTTTGGAGTTTCAGATCAGTGATAATTTAATAGGAAAAGAGTTTCAAGACAAGCAGACATTAGAATTGAACTGGTTCACTTTTATAGGTCAAGATGGAGAAGAGAGGAGAGTGTAGACAGTGTAACCTGGGAAAAAACTTAAGGAATGGAAGGATTGGCAGTGAAGGTTAGGAAAAACAGGGCTTGGGGTTGCAAGATAGGAAATAATAATAGAATATAATCAGCTAAGGAACTTTTAGAGTTCATAAACTGGTGATGGAAAACATAAGAGTGTGCATAATTGAGGTGGTATGGAAGAATGATTATGGTAAAGAGCACATTGAGGAATGGGGATTAAGACTGCTAGAGTGAGTGTCAGTATGTATGTTGAAATCCCTTAGTATGAAGGCAGAATTTGGACCTTGATGTCAGGCACTAGAGTGTGAGCATCAAACTAGTTGAGGAGGAAAGGAGAATGTCTTGAGGATTGATAGAAAATAGCTACTAGAATTTTGATTGGGTCGTAAATAAGGCAAATAAGATTTACCAAAAGGTATAAAGAAGTGGAAAAGGAAAAGATTTACCCATATATTCCAAAGAGCACAGTCAAAAAGGTAGGTAGATTTAGAATGCAATATTGAGGGGAGATTGAGGGTTTTTTCTGACAATGTTATGCCTGGGTAAAATGATATATTAAAAAAGAATACTTGTGCAAAATGTTTGTGGCAGCCCTTTTTGTAGTGGCAAGAAACTGGAAATTGAAAAGATGCCCATCAATTGGAGAATGGCTGAATAAATTATGGTATATGAATGTTATGGAATATTATTGTTCTGTAAGAAATGACCAACAGGAGGATTTCAGAGAGGATTGGAGAGACTTGCATGAACTGATGCTGAGTGAAATCAGCAGAACCAGGAGAACATTATACACAGCAACAAGACTATACGATGATCAATTTTGATGGACATGGTTCTCTTCAACAATGATGTGATTCAAACCAGTTGTGCTGCGATGAAGATAGTCATATACATCCAGAGAGAGGCCTGTGGGAACTGAGAGTGAACCACAACACAGCATTTTAACGCTTTCTGTGAATATTTCCGTGCATTCTGTTTTCCTTCTTAGGTTGTTTTTTTTCTTCTTCTCTTTCTAGATCTGATGTTTCTTGTGCAGTAAGATAACTGTTTAGATATGTATACATGTATTGTATTTGTCATATAATTTATTCTATCTAGCATGTATTAGATTACCTGTCATCTAGGGGTGGGGGGTGGGGGGAAGGAAAGGAAAAGCTTGGGAAAAAAAAGTTTTTTTGCAAAGGTCAGTGTTGAAAGGTCACTCATATGTTTTGCAAATAAAAAGCTTTATTAAAAAAAAATAAAATATATAAAAAAAAAGAAAATTATCTGTGTATGTATTTGCATGTATTTTTATTTAAAATAAAAAGCTATTAAAAAAGAAAAAAAAAGAATACTTAATTTCAATTCAATGTTTTCATACATCTTAGATTTAAAATAAAACTTAGTATGATCTCTTTAATTTATTCTTAAAATGTAATAAAGTAATATTTTCTTTTTTTTATTAAAGCTTTCTATTTGCCAAACAATAAGCATGGGTAATTTTTCAACATTGACCCTTGCAAAGCTTTCTGTTACAAATTTTTCCCTCCTTCCCCCCACCCTCTCCCCTAGATGGCAGGAAGTCTAATACATGTTAATTATGTTAAAATACATGACAAATCGAATATACAAGAAAAATCGAATCTACGGGGTGGGGGTGGGGGGGAGAGGGTGGAACCTGAGAAGGAAAACCAAATGCAAGCAAACATCAATGGAGAGTGTGAAAATGCAATGTTGTGGTCCACACTCAGATCCCACAGGCCTCTCCCTGGGTGTATATGGCTTTCTTAATCACTGAACAATTGGAACTGGTTTGAAACATCTCATTGTTTACCACTACACACCTGTCAGATTGGCTAAAATGACAGGAAAAGATAGCGACGAATGTTGGAGGGGATGTGGGAAAGCTGGGACACTGATACATTGTTGGTGGAACTGTGAACGGATCCAACCATTCTGGAGAGCAACTTGGAACTATGCCCAAAAAGTTGTCAAACTGTGCATACCCTTTGACCCAGCAGTGTTTCTACTGGGCCTATATCCCAAAGAGATCTTAGAGGAGGGAAAGGGACCCACCTGTGCAAGAATGTTTGTGGCAGCCCTTTTTGTGGTGGCTGGAAACTGGAAACTGAAGGGATGCCCATCAATTGGAGAGTGGCTGAATAAATTATGGTATATGAATGTTATGGAATAATATTGCTCTGTAAGAAACGACCAGCAGGACGATTTCAGAGAGACCTGGAGAGACTTGCATGAACTGATGCTGAGTGAAACGAGCAGAACCAGGAGATCATCATACACAGCAACAACAGTATTACATGATGATCAATTCTGATGGACATGGCTCTCTGCAACAAAGAATTGTCTCAAACCAGTTCCAGTTGTTCACTGAAGAAAACCATATACACCCAGAGAGAGGGAAATGAAATATGGAGCACAACGTAACATTTTCATGATCTCTACTGACATTTGTTTGCATTGTGTTGCCTTTCTCTGATTCTTTTTTTTTTTTCTTGTAGATAGGATTTTTTTTTTGCATAACTTCTCAAGCATTTCAACATTATTAGCATGTAGTGAACTTCCTGCCATCTAGGGGAGGGGAGGGGACTGGGGGTAAAATTTGTAATGGAAAGCTTTGTAAAGATCAATGTTGGGGAACTACCCATACATGTTATACAAATAAAAAGCTTTAATAAAAAAAAAAAAGAAACATCTCATTGTTGAAGAGAGCCATGTCCACCAGAATTGATCATCATATAGTCTTATTGTTGCCATGTATAATGATCTCCTGGTTCTGCTCATTTCACTCAGCATCAGTTCATGCAAGTCTCTCCAGGCCTCTCTGAAATCATCCTGCTGGTCGTTTCTTACAGAACAATCATATAACATAACTTATTCAGCCATTCTCCAGTTGATGGGCATCCATTCAGTTTCCAGTTTCTTGCCACTACAAAAAGGGCTGCCACAAACATTTTTGCACATTGGGTCTCTTTCCCTCCTTTAAGATCTCTCTGAGATATAGGCCCAGTTCAAACATTGCTGGGTCAAAGGGTATGCACAGTTTGATAACTTTTTGAGCATAGCTCCAAATTGCTCTCCAGAATGGTTGGATCCATTCACAGTTCCACCAACAACGTATCAGTGTCCCAGTTTTTCCACATCTTCTCCAACATTCGTCATTTTCTTTTTCTGGCATCTTAGCCAATTTGACAGGTGTGTAGTGGTATCTCAGAGTTGTCTTAATTTGCATTTCTCTGATCAATAGTGATTTGGAGCACCTTTTCATATGACTAGAAATAGTTTTAATTTCACCATCTGAAAATTGTCTGTTCATATCCTTTGACCATTTATCGATTAGAGAGTGGCTTGAATTCTTATAAATATGAGTCAACTTAATATTTTCTTAGTATTTGATGTCTTTCAATGAAAATAGTTGTATAGAGATACAATTTCTTCTCTGCGATGATATAGCTCAGCTCTCTTTTCATAGGTGAGATAACTGAGTCTCAAAAGAATGAAATTAGTTGTTTCTATCTAGTTTTCCTGGGGGTTTTTTTGCTACTTAGGAGTAGAAATGAAAGTAGAGCCCCAGCCTTCTTATCTCACTTTTCACTATATTCTTGCTTCTCCAGTGATAATAATAAGCTGTGTTGCTCCTAAGGGAAACTGTGCCGCATTCTAACCTACACCCCAGAAATTGTGTCAGCTTAGGAAAGTCAGCAGCTTAGTGTAGTCTCTGACTGAAGGAGGGCATTAGGAAACCCATCTCTTCATTTCCTACCTGGCTTCACTCCTCTCTCCATCAGATGCCCTGCTTTTGGGCTTCCCTCCTCACTCTGCTTCTAGTTCCATTTGTATGTTATCTTTTCCTATTAGATTGTAAGCTTCTTTCTCTTTTATATTTGTATCTCTAGTGCTTAGACATACAGTAGGTGCTTAATAAATATTTGACTAACTTCTTTACAGATAGTATTTTCATTAGCACAGCTGCTGCAAGAGGATGCTAAAATATTACATCTTTTATTAGGGATATGTCCTTACCAGGGTTTTCCAAAAGATACTTTTAGACTATGCCTTAATTTAAACAAGATGTTGAAATCTTTTCCTAAACTACTTCTTCACCAGACCATCATCTCATTGGCATGGCTACTTTCTTCATTGATACAAATTACAACCTTTTTACACCTCCTTGTCCTGTGGATTTCTTGTCTGTATTTTTTCCAAAAGTCCTTTGAGAGGTTCCCAATGCAGTGGAGGCCTTCTCTTCTTTCTTTTAATATTTCTTGAACACCATTGTAGTACTGGGATTTCTTATGCTTCAGTCCATCCATATAAGACTGATTTTTGTTTGTTTTGTTTTGTTTTGACCTATTGCATGTGTGTTACAAAGTGTAAACTCCAGTGTTGTTACATAGTCATTTCAGTAGTATACAACTCTTCTTGACCCCATTTAGGGTTTTCTTGGCAAAGACACTACAGTGGCTTGCCATTTCTTCTTCAGTTCATTTTGCAGATGCAAAAAATGAAGCAAAAAAAGGGTCAGTGAGTTGCCCAGGGTGACATAGATAGTGTCTGAAGCCAGATTTGAACTCAAAAAGATGAATCTTCCTAACTCCTGGCCTGGCCCTCTATCCATTGAACTACTTAGCTGTCCCAGACGTTAGTGAAGTTCATAGAAACACCAAACAACCAAAAAGCCTGATTTTATTATAGTGTGTGTCAGTGTGTGTGTGTGTGTGTGTCTGTGTGTATACACACACACAAAATGTGTGGGTGTAGGTAAGAATTGTAAACTGTAGGAGAGAATTTACTATTCTACTTGAATTAATTGATCACATTAATTGAAAACTAACTTAAAAAACAAAATAATGCTTATCTTTCTTTTCTTAGCTAACTAGTATTAGCTCCTCTTGGGTAAGTGCTTGCTGAGCCCTTTTCAAGGCTGCTCTTCTACCTTTCATGTCTACCTGTCACCCAATGTTCACCTCCGACTCCAAGAAGCAATAACATTCACAATGGCCATACTCAAATAAAACTATCTCAGCAGGCCTCAAACTTTTTAGTCAGTTATGAGGATATCTACCCCAAGCATTTGAAGACTTCTCTCTATAGAATGAGTAGATGAAAATGATTTGTTCCAATGGCCATGAAGGTGGCTGAAGCAGGCATTGTAGAGCACTTAAAATTTGATCAGGCATCAAAGATGTCATGGTCATATATTGCATCTCAGGCCATTATCAATTGTCTTGACTTTTGTCTTGCCACTGAATGACTTTAGTAACCCTGGAAAAGAGCATGAGGCTGACAACTTTGTGCAACTCTGCTTCACTTAAATCCAATTCGTGAGCAAGTCAAGACTTCACCCCACAGTGTCATTCATCCTCCTTAAAAATGAAGGGCAAACAACAATTAGCATTAGTGAGTTTTTCTTAACCTATGTTTTCCCAAACAGCTAATTCAGAATCAGGATTATCAATCAGTATCACTGAGGACTCTACTCTAAATGTTTTCTTTTTCCACCAGGCCTGTTTTGAATTCAGCAGAATTTTTTCATATATGTCAAAGCAGAATATGTAACCAAAAGCCTTATGTAATCCTGCTGTCTGATTTCTCTTTAAATTCTTCAACACTTGGCTAACTGATTATTAAAAAGATTTTCCTCATTTCATTTTGCTGGCCATATTTACTTTCTCTTTGTTTGCTTACATTTATAATCATTTATCCTTATGTTACATAGAACACAGAACCAAAGTTCAAGCTGGTTCAGGTGATCTGCCACAAATCAGGAATTGGCATAGAGTAGAATCAAGGACAGCTCCCTTTTTTGCCAAAACAGGGTCCTGTCTCCACAGACTAGTTCTAACCCTAGCTTGAGAGAAGTGGTGTCCTGATGCCTGGTATCAGAATTGATGCTACAACAGATCATCTTATTTAACCTGTTCATTTTACAGATAAAGAAGCCAGTGTCCAAAAAAAAAAAATTTTAGAGAATGTGAGCGACAGAACCAATACTAAGTCAAGTCTCTTGACTGTCAGTCTAATTTTCCACTCTACTACCTTCAGCCCTTTATGTTCTGCAGAAATAAGACGCTAAATAAGATATACAGTTTTCCTGCATAAAAAGTACAAAGGATGGCTGTCATTTCACTGTTTTTCCACATTTGTTTTAAGTTATAAATCAGTTTCACAAATTTACAGTCAAGTTCTTGGTTTTATCTTAGTCTGGTTTGAGTAGTTTTAAAGAAACATATGAGCTGTTGGAGAGAATTTCAATTATAATTATATGGTAAATATCTCCTAAGATATTCACACTTTTACACATGAATAGAACTAGCCAGAAATATTCATCATGCCTTACTGTCTTGAATCATATTTTTGTGTCATTTTTCATTTGAAAAATAAAATTTTTGTCATATAAAAATCCATATAGCTAGCAACTCTGAATTTTTAAGAGGCACAAAATTATTTTTGTTTAAATTTATGACTATTTGTGCTGACAGCTGGTTAGCAATAACATTGACTCACAAAACAGCTTAGTTATACCCAGTAGTTGTTTGTCATTAAGACACTGGCCAATCAAGAACACCTTCTTTAAATTGATTAGTAATGGGGCTGCTAGGTGGTGCAGTGGATAGAGCACCAGCCCTGAAGTCAGGAGGACCTGAGTTCAAATCTGGTCTCAGACACTTAACATTCCCTAGCTGTGTGACCTTGGGCAAGTCACTTAACCCCAATTGCCTCAGCAAAAATAAAATAAATTAAATAGTAATATAAGGATGGATGCAGGGAGAAAAATACATATATATATATAATCAGGAGATACTGCCACAGTCACCTACCATATCAGGTAGTTTTGAGAAATGTGCTTTCTAAACTTTAAAGTGCCATATTAAATGTTGGTTATTACTTTGATTGATTGATTGATTGCAGGGACAATTGGTGTTAAGTGACTTAACTAGGGTCACACAGCTAGGAAGTGTTAAGTGTCTGAGACTGGATTTGAACTCAGGTCCTCCTGACTTTAGGGCTGGTGCTCTATCCACTGTGCCACCTAGCTAACCCGATTATTTTTATTTTTAAAAGAATAAGTACTAATCAGGGCTTGTTGCTAGCATTGAACCTTGAGAAAGGAGTTCTTTTCTGTTTTATCATCATAAAAAATATTTGCTGGGTTTTTTTGCTGAGATTTCCATGTTGTTTGAGTCCTTCCCTTTTTAGGACCATTAGGAACTTTTTTTTTTTTAGATCCACCCTGTGGGTTTCATGATGTAAATGTGGAAAATACTTCTAATGCAAAACTGTATATTCTGTTTGAATTAGAAAGAGTTTTCTGGAGGCACATAGAGGTTAGGTAATTTGCCCAGTATAGAATTTAAATCCAGCTGTTCTTGTCCCTCAAGGCTAGTTGCATCTCAGTTACTCAGTGTAGCTCCTCTAAGAAAATCCTGATAAAGAGCAGAACAGAAAGGATATATGTTCAAAGAGCAAACATTAATAGCCTATGAAAACTCAAACAATGAAATGATTCTGTCTTACATCTTAAACAGAGATAGGTAATTTGGGTACAGCAAAGAGCTAATGCTAATAATCCTAATAGCCATGGGGAAAGTGCTATGTAAGAGATGAATTTGAAGCTGTAGAGCATCCTTACATCTTTTTTTTCTTTCCATAACTGCCGAAGTAACAGCTAAATAATATGCATTTATGTGCTGCTTTGTGCTTTTAAAAACATTCATATTCATTTGAACTTCATAGCATCCCCCTGATATTAGCTAGGGAAGACCTTATTATCTCTCTTGGTTTTATGGATGAAGAAAATGAATCCCCAAACAAGGCTTGATTTACTTGTCAAGTAAGGAACTACACACCATCTAGTGGCAGGGCTGACAAGGAAACAGGCTCTGGAGTGCAGTGTTTTTTCACTGCATCTAGAATACTGGGAGAGCCCATGTAGAATAATAGAATTATACATTTAGAGCTGGAAGTGACCTTAGAAGTGAGTTATTCTGACCTTTCATTTTGTAAATATGAAAACTGAGGTCCAGAGAAGTAAAGTTACTTGCCTTCAAGATGGTAGAATTGGTAAGTGGCAGAGTTAGTATGTGGGACCATCCTAAGGGACTTTTTTTTCCCAATTTGAAACCCAAATCAGTATCATATGGGGCCTTTCTGGGGAGACCTCCTAACCTCAAAAGTTGCTTTCCTGTCCCTATTTCCATCTCCATGTCTGGCCATGATTACATTCCTGTCTTTTCCCCAGCAATCACAGGCAGTTTGTCAGGTTTAAAAAAAAAAAAAGATTGCTCCTCACTGGTTTTCTTTTACATGCATATATAACAGAAATAGTAAAAATTAAGAATGTTAAGTGTATTGATTTGATATTGGAAGCTCTTCTTTAAAAATAAAACTTTATATAGGAAAATAATAATTTTGAAAATAGATATAGGAGGCAGCTAGGTGGCGCAGCCCTGAAGTCAGGAGGACCTGAGTTCAAATCTGGTCTCAGACACTTCCTAGCTATGTGACCCTGGGCAAGTCACTTAACCCCAATTGCCTCAGCAAAAAGCAAAAAAAAAGAAAAAGAAAATAGATGTGGGATAGCATGATTATTTTCAGTAATAAAGAAGTATTGCTGTAAGGAAGGCTCTTTTTAGTTGTGTAATTGACCCAGCCATTCTGAGAGTAATTTGGAACTGTACCTAAAGGGCTATAAAACTGTGTAGCATTTGATCCAGCAATACCACTACTAGGTCTGTATCTCAAAGAGATCATAAATAAGAGGAAAAAAATTCATATACACAAAAATATTTATAGCAACTCTTTTTGATTGCCAAGAATTGGAAATGGAGGTGATACCCATCATTTGGGGAATGACTGAACAAGTTGTGGTATATGAATCTGATGGAATATTGTGCTATAAATAATGTTGAGCAAGTAGATTTCAGAAAAACCTGTAAAGACTTACATGAACTGATGCTGAGTGAATTGAGCAGAACTAGGAGAACATTTTACACACAATAAAAGCTATATGGTATAATGATAATCTATAATTCAGTTAGGTTTTTTTAGCAATGTAATGATCTAATACAATTCCAAAAGTTTCAGTGTGGAAAATGCTAGCCATATATCTAGAAAACTGTGGACTCTAAGTGAAGATCTAAGCATACTATTTTCATTTTTTTTGTTGTTTGTTTTTGTTTTTATGACTTTTCCCTTTTTTTCTGATTCTTCTTTCACAAGATAACTAATGAGGAAATGTTTACATGATACATGTATATCCTATGTCACATTGTTAGCTGTCTTGGGAAGGGGGAGATGGAAGAGAGGGAGGGAGAAAAAAATTTGAAACTCAAAATCTTATAAAAAATGAATAATGAAAACAATTTTTACTTGTAATTGGAGAAAAAAAACACTTTACTGAAAAAGAAAGGAAGAAAGGAGACAAGTATATCAAAAGGTAGATAGGTTGGTTTCTTTTAAATATAGTCCTTACAGTCAAGGAGCTCATACCGTAATTGAGGGAGTCAACATATGTAAAAAAAAAAAAAAAAAATCAGAGGATGGCTAGAAAAGCTCAGGGTAGGTTTCCGGGCCCAAGAGTCCTCAGGATGTCATCCTTAGATGTCAGGTGTCTGGCAGTAGAATTGTAGGACATATAGGGGCAGCTAGATGGCGCAGTGGATAGAGCACCAGCCCTGAAGTCAGGAGGACCTGAGTCAAATGTGATCTCAGACATGTAACATTCCCTATCTGTGTGACCCTGAGCAAGTCATTTAACCCCAATTGCCTCAGAAAAAAAAAAAAGAATTCTAGGACAGATATAATGCCCAAAGAATTGAGTGACAGAGTAAATCATATAGTCTGTCCGTCCTCTGCTTGGAAAAAATGAGATTGATTATCCAGGTTCTGCTAATCCAGGCATCGTCCATGATGGAAGGGGGTATAAGAGGAAAACATAAAAACTAAGTAGTAGGAAGGGAATTTAAGAAAACATATCTCTGTCCTCCCCAAGCAAGCAATCTGATATGGGTTCTACATGTACAATTGTTTTAAGCATTTTCACATTAGTCATGTTTGGAAAGAAAAATCAGAAAAGGGGAAAAAACCACAAGAAAGAAAATAAGATACTTTGATCCTCAATCAGTCTCCATTCTCTCTCTCTCTGGATGCTGAGGGCATGTTCCATCTTAAGTATTGGAATTATCTCCAATCATTGTATTGCTGCAAAGAGCGAAGTCTATCTTAGTTGATCATCACATAATCCTCTTGTTACTGTATACAATGTTCAAGTCTTTACAGGCTTTTCTGAAATCAGCCTGCTCATCATTTCTTATAGCACAATAGTATTCCAGTGCAATTTGTTTAGCAATTCCCTATTTGAGAGGCATCTACTCAATTTCTACATCCTTGCCACCACAAAAAGAGCTACTACAAACAGTTTTGCACATGTGAATCCTTTTCCATCTTTTATGTTTTTTGGGGCTATATCCAGTAATGACACTGCTGGTTCAAATGATATACACAGTTTTATAAACCTTTTGGCATAGTTTCAAATTGTTCTCCAAAATGGCTGGATCAGTTCACAATTCCACCAACCATGCATTAATATCTCAGTTTTTTTTTTTTTCTTCAATACTTACCATTTATCTTCCTGTGTGAAATGGTACCTTTGAGTTGTTTTAATTTGCATTTCTCTAATCAATAGTGATTTAGAGCATTTCCATATGACTGTAAATGACTTTAATTTCTTCCTGCCATCTAGGGGAGGAGTGGGGACTAGGAGGGAAAATTTATAATGGAAAGCTTTGTAAGGGTCAGTGTTGAAAAATTACCCATACATATGTTTTGCAAATAAAAAGCTTTAATTTAAAAAAAAAAGTCAACTAAAAAAAATTGTCTGCTTATATCCTTTGACCATGTATCAATTGGGTAATGACTTGTATTCTTATAAATTTGACTCAGTTCTCTATGTTTTAGAAATGAGATATTTATTCAAAAAATATAGAACATAAAGGTGGCAAAACTTACACTACTATTGCCTCAGGGAGTTTAAAATCCAGTTGAGGATTTATAAGCCTATATTATATGGGTTTTTTTTTTAATTAATCTTCCTTCATACTATCACTATTACTGCAAGTATGCAGGAATCCTTATTGTTGGGCAGAATAAGTAACACATTGTCATTATAAAGCCTAGACTGTGTCATCTTTAATTGTGATATGCATATAGTATATTCTCAGTAAACATTGATTAGTCCTATTATTTGCTAAGCAAACCCTTATAGAGATTACTTATAAGTTTCTTAAAGGAAGCTATCTCCATTGGTATTCCTAAGTCTTATGTGTTGCATTTTCAAGTATTAGAACATAATTACAGTATATGTTCATGTAAGCATCTGTAATGTTTCTATTATTTAGGTAGCTATGTAATAGTGACAATAATAATTATTTAATGAGATATTCATCAGCAAGTGCCCCAGGCAGTAGGCAGTGATAAAGTTTAAAGGGTATACTAATCAGAAAATGTGTTGTAGGGCAATGTTGTCAAGTTGAAATAGAAATGGGAGCCACTTAGCCTCACATAAGGATCCTTGTGGGCTGCATGTTGACTTAGAATGCCACATATTAATATCTTCATTCTGTCATTTTTACTGATTTTGTCAAACATTTCTCAATTACATTTTAATCTGGTTCAATCAGAATGATGTGGGTTGTTTTTGACACCTCTGTTTTCGAGTATTACTCCTTATCAAAAGGAATTTAAAATGCCTTTAAATGTGAAACTTGGTCTGAAGTCTTTTGAACATAGGAGTCCATAAATTCCATCAATAAATTTGTATTGACTTTCAAAATGTTCATAGAACATGCATGTGTGAAGCACAGGAAGAAAGCTATTCTGACTAGACCATCAAATACATAAAGGGAAGTGATGACTAATAAATGTAGAAATGTAGATTGTCCCAAATTTGAGATCATTTTAAAATGCGAAGTTTGTATTTGATCCTCTAGGAAATGGAGAGCTATGAGAGTTTATTGAGCCGCAGAATAACAGACTCACTTTAGCAGATATATGAAGAATGAATCAGAAAGGAAAGACTGGAGGCAGAGAGAACAATTAAATTATTGCAGCAATCAAGATGAGAGGTGATGAGAGCCTGTACTATGATAGTGGCCACATTAGTTTAAAAAAAAAAAAGTATGTAATGGATGCAAAAGATGTAGAAGCAGAATCAGTAAAACTTGGCTATTGATTAAATAAATGGGAACAAGGAAGATGAGGTGATTTACAATAGTGACTAGAAAAATTAAGAAATGAGTAGACTTTAAATTGCCCATTTGAGTATAACTGCCTTGAAAAGTTTTGTTTTATTTGGGCTATATAAACATCTGGGGTACACCTAGCCAGAGTTTTTATGAAATTTAGTGGTGAAGAAACATATCAGATGAAGCCAACTTTCATATAAGGCAGAAATGCCCTTTGTTAGGTTTTTTAAGTGAATATATTGCCTTACTAGTTGATTTTTTTTAACATCCTTTCATTTTTATGACTAAGTCTAAGGTGATTTACCAAAATGCTTTATGGAAACAAAATGTTCAAGCTAGAAATTGCCTTAGAGTCTATGTCATCTAGCTTCTTAGTTTTGTTAGGTGAAGAATCTAAGACCATAAAAGTAAAGGGACTTGCTCAATGTGACAAACTAGTGTCCACACCAGGACTAAATGCCAATCTTCTGATTCCTAATCCCATTATTTTCCTGTCCTGCTATACTCCCTACAGGGCACAGTGGGGACTTAACCCTGTTTGTTTGCATTTCCTCATAAAATGAGCTAGAGAAGGAAATGGCAAACTCTCCACTGTTTTGCCAAGGGAACCCCAGATAGGGTCGTGAAAAGTTGGACATGGCTGAAAAACAACTGAACAGCAATTGAAATACTTCCTTTTAGCTTAGTTTATTGATTTAATCCAAGTCAGCAAACTTGTACTGAGGATCTGCTATGTGTAAGGCCCTGGGCTGATCTCTAGGTGTAGAAAGATGAAAAACAACACAGTGATTGGTCTAAGTTGGTTGCTTTCTAGTTTCCATTTAACTTTTTAACTTGTTTACATGTCAGGAGTAAAGGAAATTTTCCTTGCTTATTTGTGCTTTGCAGTTATCTTTCAAGTGAATGACTTTTTGCCTCCTTCAAGGGAAGGTCTGAAGGGGTTGAAGTCTTCATCTCTGAATTATCATATCATGTTATATTGATGAAGATGCCATTTAGTCAAATATCATTTCATAAATAAACTAAATGGCACATGTTTTTTTAAATATGTTTACTCATTTACATTACTAGTCAGTCATTGAGTGTGTCACTTTTTTTTTCCAATTTAAATTGTGAAGAGGAAAAACATATGCCTGTGGTGTTATCATAAACTTTTTAGAGAAGAAACATTCCATGATTTATAATGTTAGTATCAACTTATTTTGTTTATAATATTAATATTATCTTACTTTTTTAATAGTAATTTGTGGTTTACAGTAATTCCACAGCAATTTTATCTTCACAAGAATGAAGTATTTACTGGATCATAAATTTAGAACTAAAAGGTTTTTAGAGGTCATTAAGTCTATCTCCCCTCCTCCCCCCATACATCACTCCTTTCATAAATGGAGAGATAAAGAATCCTATGATTCTTAAGTCCAGCACTCTGTTACTATGTCATATTGCTTCCCTTAGAAGTGGAAAAGTTGTTTACAGTAAAGATAAGTGAAGCTTAGGGAAATTAAATTATTTTCCCACCTTATTTTCACACTTAATACTGCCTTGTACTAGAAGCTAAGTCTAATGATTCTTCCGTCAATACTCATTAAATTATGGTAGAAAATACTTCTAATTTCTTATCTAAAAATTATTTTTAATTCATTGCATCTCAGGCCTAGGATTTTCTTTCTTTCTACCCCATCCTATTTGCCAGTTTTCAAACAACTCTGAGGTTTCATGTCATACCAGACAAATAAGCAAAGACAAGAATAATCGGTATTGGAGGGGTTGTGAAAAGATACACATTAAAATACTCTAAAAAAAAAAAAAAAGATACTTTCTCTCCATATCCACTCCACCCTAGATTACTGCAAAATAGCTTCCTAAGTATTCTCCCTTGCTCTCACTTTCCAGTTCATTCTACTTACTGTCACCAAAGTAATTTTCCTTAAGTTTATTTATGAACATGGCACTCCTCAACTGAATTAACTACATTGGCTTCTTGTTTGACTCTAGGATCAAGTATAAACTCCTGTTCAGATAAAAAACAACCTGATCAACTTTAATTTCCATTTCATTGGACTTAGTTCCCTTCCTGCTCTCTTTAATTCAGTCAAGGTGGACTTTTCTCTTTATCCTTACTTTGGAAGCACCATTTCCCATCTTTGTGCAGATCCATCCCACTCCTAGAATGTACTTTTTCCTTATCATGTCCTCATAGAATCCCCCTCTCTTCCTTGAAGATGCAGTTGAAGTACTATTTTCTTCATTAAGCCTTTCCTGATACTCACCCTAGCTCAGTGCATATGCCCTCCTACTTAACTACTTTTGTGTGTCTATTGCCCCAACCCCAGTTGGAATATAAGATACAAGTAGAGATGTCTGTGCCTGTATTATCAGCACTTGCTTGATACACTAGTATATAGTGAACTCTTAACAAATATTTGACTTAAGTATTTCAACATTATGTAATGGACTTCCTGCCATCTAGGGGAGGGGAGGGGACTGGGGGTAAAATTTGTAATGGAAAGCTTTAAAGATCAATGCTGGGGAACTACCCATACATGTGTTATACAAATAAAAAGCTTTAATAAAAAATA
Organism: Myrmecobius fasciatus; assembly: GCA_023553655.1. NCBI lineage: Eukaryota > Metazoa > Chordata > Mammalia > Dasyuromorphia > Myrmecobiidae > Myrmecobius > Myrmecobius fasciatus. Next base: position 46,507 of record JAJPUD010007789.1, on the reverse strand, counting down.
AAATAAAAAATTTGACTTATTGCTGGAGTGGTCCATAGTAAAGTACTTCTAAACAGAACCAGAAGAATAACGAGCACAAGAGTATGGACAATCATCAGCCCTGAAGTCTGGAGGACCTGAGTTCAAATTTGACCTCCGACACTTAACACGTCCTGGCTTTGTGACCCTGGGCAAGTTACTTAACCCCAATTGCCTCAGGGGAAAACACACACACACACACACACACACACACACACACACACACACAATGGTAGGGACAAGACTACAGCAAAACAATAGAAGCTGAGTGTTGTGAAATATAATGTTCACAGATATGACATTGTACTTTGTTCCTTTCTTTGCAGAGGTAGACCACTGTAGATACTACATATAATGTTGGATTTGGCTTTGGCTTTATTGAACTACTTTTTAAAACACTTTGTTATGAGGGGGGAAGTGAGGGACATATTGAGAGATGTAGGTGATACAGAATAAAAATCAAAAAAACTGCTTGCTGCTCATCTTACTAAAGCAACATGGCACTCAGGAAATCAATTCACCACTTCACCTGTCACCTTAGACCCAAGTAGAAACATTCTAGGACCCTGAACCAAAGGAATAGTATTGGCCCTGCTTCCGTCCCAGTCCTTACAGTCATCAATGAGAAGAGAAATCCATGGAGAAATTGTCTACCTCCCTTAACACCACCAAAATCAACCACTAACAGACTGTCATTGATAGGCCAGATAAGCCCAAGAGCCCCAGGCATGCCAATGTCCTAGAGACCACCAGACTTGCTTCCAACCAGGATTTTGCCATATCTTTCCCCCAGTCTTCATTCTCATGGGAAGCAACCCTCCATGGAGATGCAACCTGACAGATGTTCTGGAGGAGCCTTCTTGGCAACTATAGCTTCTGATGCTGTCAAATGATTTAAAATCAGAAGCGCATGAATTTGTTATTGAGAAGTGACTTTAGCGAAAATGCACTACTACCTCCTTTGATGCTTTAATTTAAAGACTATGAGACCTTTCCATTTCATGTACAGCTTAAAACTTGTATATATGTTATCTCTCCCATTAGAATGTGAAAAGTAAATATACTGCTTCTTGAGAACAAGGACCGTATCTGCTTTTATTTCTGTGTCCTCAGAGCTTAATGTGCGTAATATACACTAAATAACTATTTTGTCATTCATTCATTCATTCATTCATTCATTTTGAACGCTTCCCCTACACGGACTGTAAGGCTTGACTGTATTGTTCAGTGGATAGAGTGCCAGATCTGGAGTCAGGAAGACTCATCTTCCTGTATTCAAATCAGGCCTCATATATTTGCTAGATATGTGACCCTGCCCATATCACATAATTCTCTTTTCTAAGTTCCTCATCTGTAAAACAAGCTGGAGAGGGAATTGGAAACCACTCTAACATCTTTGCCAAAAATAAACCCACACAAAAATGGGGTCACATAGAATCAGACACAGTTCATACTAATGCTAAAATATGTTCACACACTCATACTTAAAAGTTACCATTAAACAATGCCTCAAGATCAAGAAGTAGTAATTTAAAATGTCCTTTGTTAAAATATGGTATACAGTGTGTTTTATGTATTTGTTAACTACATAAATTGGTGACATCTATCTTTAGGTTGGCATTTGGCCTACAAGAGCAAAAAGTGGCATTTGGTGCTTTTTTTCTTGTAAAATATTAACCATCCCAATTTTGGGACTTGGGGTTTCAGGTTGTGAGAGCTGCAGAGGAAGCTGCTTCGACATTGGCCAGTTCTATACATCCTGAGCAGTGTATCAAAGTGCTTTGCCCAATCATCCAGACTGCTGACTACCCTATCAATCTAGCTGCCATTAAGATGCAGACCAAAGTTATTGAGAGGATTTCCAAGGAGTCCTTGCACCAGCTCCTCCCTGATATAATCCCAGGCTTGCTACAGGTAGGGTTTTGGCTAATTAATATCTATGAGGTATGTATAGTTGCTGTATTTTATGGCTGGTGGTATGGCTGATGTGAACTAAACTACTGATTCATAGGCCAGATAAAACTACTCAGCTAAAGGAAATCTTAGAACTTTTTAATCTTGTTTGCAAATGCATCTTTATTCAGAAAAAAGAGGAATTAGGTGGTGACTGCCTGTGCTGTTGGTATTTCATAACCTGTGTATGCAGTAGTACCCAAGATGTCATTGAGATTCCTTGATCTTTCCCTGTATTTACTTGAATCTGAGCCTTTCCTGAATGTGATCTTGCTTTCAAAAAATTTACAATAGAGCGAGGAAAATAAAATATAAAGATATCTATTGATAACGGGCAGTGTCTCATAAGTGTCATGAAAGTGATCTCAAAGTGCTGCAGGATTTCCAAGGAAGAAGATAATATTGCTGAGTAGAATGATCAGCAAAAGGTTGATGAATTATAGAACTTTTAAAATTGGAAGAATACCTCAGTTTATAAATCAGGAACTGAAGTCTAAAGACTGAGCTGGCCCTTGAAATATCAATAAAATTTCTTTAAGTGGGATGTGGAATAGAATGGAGAGTGAACTACAGATTTAAAAAAAAAAAAAAAAAACCCAAAAAAAAAAAAAAAAACCTTCCAAGAATGGCAGCAGCAAGGTCCAAAAAACATGGGCCATATTTAGGGAAAAGTAAGTAAAATTCTTTAGGTTGGCTAGAGCATCTTACTCCTATGAGAATAATGGTCAATGAGATTCAAAAGCTAAGTTAGGCCAGACTATTGGAGGGCTTTGAATTTGTAAGTATGATGCTTTAGTCCTTGTTGAAAGGGAACCATTAAAAGGTTCTGAAGATGACAGTCAGAGCAAGGAAACATGGTAATAGTAGAAATGTGATTTATTCTATCTTTAAAGAAAAAAAAATCACCATTTTTATAAGTGAAACTTGTTCTGTTTTGGAGAAAAGAAAAAAACATAATTGGGATTTTTTGTTTTTGTTTTTCATTTTTCTTATCTTTTTATCTTCTTTATGTCACTCCAGTGCTCTTTATATTCCACTTTATATTCAATTTTATTTACTCTGCTTTCTTGGCCCCCCAGGCATCATGTGGAGCTCCAACTAAGTCTCAGCTGCCTTTAGATGAAAACTTCTTGGATCTAGTTCAAGAGGCCATGAATATCCATGTGACTCTTTCCCCATCTCTTTTTCTTTCTCTCATAACTGCTCATAAACCCTCTTAGATTCCCTGGTAGCTGCAAATACAAAATAGGACAATCAATACGTACATTCATGAAGATGTTGAAAGATTAGTCTCATCTTTAATTTTATTTTCCTCTTTGTTTCTGGTCCCATAGGGCTATGACAACACTGAAAGTAGTGTTCGTAAGGCCAGTGTGTTTTGCTTAGTGGCAATATATTCTGTAATTGGAGAAGAACTGAAGCCTCACCTCGCACAGCTCACAGGGAGCAAGGTATGCATAATATTGCAGAGTCTTTATATTTCTAGATATATCTCTCCATGATTCCACAAACCAGTTTTGATACCAGCCTGCTGGCAGGCTTTATCACCTCACAAATTTTAACTTAGCCATGTTCTCCTCTCCTCTATCCTCCATTCCCCCTCCCCCCTTGCAAGAAATTTCCTAAAGATAAAAAGGACAAAATATTCAATGTAAATGTCTTTATAACTGTCCCAAAATGATGCTGTAAAATAATCTAGTGATTCAATTTGTGTTTCTTCTTTCAGTAAATTTTTTTTTTTTTTGTTATTGTTGTTCTTGATTCCTGGATAAAACAACATCAGAGGCATCTTTGTTTTACTTTTTTTCCATTCCAACCTAATGTTGGGAATATTTTGGCTTTTATTTCTCCTAAATTGCTTTGACTCCTGTGCCTAGTTCCTAAGTCCAAAGAATACTTTTCAAGCTTTTCTTTTTTTTTTAATCCTTTGCACTATATTTACATAGCAAGAACTGAGATAAGGAAATTGAGGTGCAGAGAAAAGAGACTTTCTCAGAGCCCCATGGTTAAGAAACAGAAGAATCAGAGTGCCAGTCCAGGTTGTCTGTGTCTATGTGCAAGACTCATTTCACAAGTTCCCCCTGCCATCCAAGCACTTATGTGCAGTATAGTGACCTTTGATGGTATTAGATATCAGTACAGTTTGGGTAGATTTATTCTGATCCCAGAGTTTAGGTTTTTGGTTTTTTGGGGTTCTTGGAGTTGTTGTTGTTTTTGTTGGGTTTTTGTTTCTGTTTTTGTTTTGTTTTTTTTGAAACATAAAAATTTTTTATAGTTTTTCCAGAAATCAAACTAACTCCCATATGATTGCAATGTCCTTAAGGTTCTTGACAATAATGCTTCACTTTCATTAGATGTTCACTTCCATAGATAAAGGCAAAAAAACAAAAAGCTGAATGTGTAGTGCAAATGGCTTTAGGTTTCTGCTGCTGACTTAACTCAGGAGTAGGGAACTCTTTTTTCTGCCAAGGGCCATGTGGATATTTACACATCATGGACCATACAAAATTATCATTTTAAAGAACTCAAGCAGTGGGAGGTTGTTGTTGCTTTCAGTTGCCTTAGCCATACCAGACCAAATAATTTCGTGGGCCTTATAAGGCCTGCAGGCCAGATGTTCCCCACTCTTGATTTAGCAGAATGAAGAAATAAGTAATTGTGTCACTGTTTCTCACAAGAGATTTAAAAAATAAGGTGAGGATGGGGGAATACATTCCAGTTAGCCACAAATGAGGAATAAACATATTTCTCTCAGAATTAATTAATGCAGCAACTTTGCTCAACTTTTAGGGGGAAGAAAAATGTTCTTTGTTCCCTGTGATGCTGAAATGATTTAGTTTAGATGATTTAGCAGACCCATGATTTATTAATGTCAAAACTTTCTATGCTGGGAGAGATCACAATCCCTCCATACCTTGTCATCTTGCACAGTTCTTGTCAATGTCTCCTATAAATTCTCCACTGAAGATCCATAAGGCCTCCATTCTACTGTTTCTTTTAAAATTCCAGAGATACTTGTATACCACTGAAGGTATATTATTATGTTTTACTCCTCCCAATTCTACTATTAAGACTACTAAATCGTATTTATGTAGTACATTAAAGTTTGCAGAGCACTTTATATCTCATTTGATCCTCATAACAACCCTTTATTTAGATGAGTCTTATCCTCATTTTACAAATGAGGAAACTGGCACAGACAGATTAGGTGACTTACCCTGGTTCAGAAAGCTAAGTATTTGAAGCAGGATTTGAACTCATGTCCTTCTAATTCCAAGTTCAGCCTTCTATCCAGTGTTCCACCCATTGTCTGTTAAATAACCCACCCACCTCCTTTTCCAGCTTTATACATTTTCAGAGATATGCCATTTCCCCCATGCCAGTACCCTCAGATAATATGCATCCTCAGTTATCCCATCTCTTAATAGGATTCATCTGTTGTTCCTCAAAACAAGAAGAAGCTGAGAGATAACTTTTGTTAATACTAATAATAGACATTTATATAATTCTTTTTTCTTTTCCATACCATGGAATTTCCAGATCCATTTTCTTCTTTTACCCTTACTACAAAGTGATAGTAATATGTGTGTGATAGTAATAAAAGTAATAGAATGTGAAGTAATAGAATGGAATATGTTTAATTATCCCCATTAGAATAAGAAACAGAACCTTAGGACCAAAGTAGTTTGATGGTAGCCCCATAGTCACAGATAAATAATTTTGGAACCAAAACAAGAGTTCAAGTCTTTCAAAATCAAATGAAATAATATAAGTAAAGTCCTTTGCAGAGTGTAAAGTGCCAAATAATGTTTTATTATTACTCCCAACTCACTGTACTTTCCACTACTATTAGTAGTAACATGTAACTTCTGATGAAGCTTGGATTCTATTTTGATTTGAAAGTTTTTTTAATTAAAAAAGAAAAATAAATTTTATTAATAACTTGTGTTTTTATAAGTCATTTCCCTACTCTCACACCCAGAATGTAGACTTTTCTTGTAAGAAAAAATTTTAAGCAAAAACAGCTCTTACATATTTGCTTGAGCTTTTTTGGCCAGTCGGCATTTCAGGCATTACAAATATTTGTAAGTCATTGTCTCTCAGAAAATCAAAAGGAAACTTTGTTTTCCATATCCTTTAAAGTTATGTAGAGGTAAAGGAGATACAAACTCATTTTAGGGAGAAGGCAATAGTGAGAGTGTAAGAAGAAAAGTCTTCCTTTAGAAGGTTGTACCTGCAATGAATTTGCAAAGAGATAAGAGATTTAAAAAATAAAGTTAGGGGATGGGGAAATACATTCCGGGCATGGTGGGGACAGCCAGTGTCAAGGCATGGAGAAGGAAAATACAGTTCTCTGTATGAACAACTGTAAGAAAGCCATTTTGCCTGAAATGTATTTTGTCTAAAAGAGAGTAATGTATAAGATTAGTTTGTAAGTAGCATTAAATGCTAAATAGGAATCTATATTTGATCCTAGAAATAAATAAGGAGCCACTGGAGTTTGAGTGAATCAGTAAAGACATGGTCAGATTTGTGCTAATATAGGAAAATAGCTTTGACAGCTGTGTGAAGGATGAAGTAAAATGGTGAGAGATTGAATTCAATTCGAGTGACCAATTGGGGACTATTACAATAATTTAAGCAAGAGGTGATGAGGACCTGAGCTAGGTGGTAGGTATGTAAATGAAGAGGTGACAGCTTTGAATGTTGGAGATGTAGAGATTAATTTTTTTTAATACAAGATTTGACAGCTGATTAGTTATTTGAAAGTTACAAAGAATTTAGGAATCAAAGATAATACTAACATTTAAAAACCTGAGTAACTAATTGCTTTACAGCAATAGGATTATTCAAGAGGGGTGGGGTGGGAATGACAGATAGTGGATTCTCTTTTGGATACCCACAGATATCCAGTTTGAATTGTCTAATCATAGCTGATGAATCTGGTCTGGAGCTCAGGAGAAACAAGAGCCAGATACACAGATTGTAGTCATCTGCATAATTATTATTAAACTTATGGGAGCTGATGAAATCACCAAAAGAATAGAAAGAGAAAAAAAGAAGAGAGTCTTGGGCAGAATATTTGGGTCACTCTCACAGCTGGTGGGCATGATATAAATGATGAACCCTCAAAGGGCATTGAGAAGCAGCAGCCAAATAGGAAAACCAAGAAAAAGAAGGGTCAAAAACACTCAGAAAAGGAGGTTATGTTCAGAAGAGTCCAGTACTACAGAGAGATAAAGGGCGAAGTCTTGGGTGACTCTGAATAGGGCAGTTTCAGATGAATGACAAGGGCAGAAGCCAGATTGCCAAAAGTCAGGTGTAGAAGAAATAGAGAAAACAGGGGTAGATGGCTTTCTCTAGGATTGTTACTTTCTTTTTCTGAAATTTTGGCATGAAAATTTCTCCTATTGTCTTTAAATATCCATACCCTGTAACTTAATCAGCCATTCAGAAATTTTAAAAAATATAATCTGGTCAATAGAGTAAAGGTAGAAAGGCTTTCCATTCAGCTAAAGTGTAATAAACTGAAAGAAAAGAATGTCATGTATTATCACTAGGCAATCACACACAATTTATGTGAAAAGTAGAAAGTACATGAGAGTTTCATTCTTTTTGGATTTTATTTATGATTCTGACTTTTTTGTCTTTTCTATTTAAAAAGCCTGATAGAATAATTCCACCACTGTTGGCAAAAGCCAACCCAGATTGGTTGAAATAAACATTGACAAGAAAAAAAAAAGAAAGAAAGGAAGAAAATGAATCTTAAGCTTGTAAAACTATTGTTTGTTAACCAGCTCTAGTTTATTTCATTGAACTGGAAATTACAAAGTTCTCTGATCTCTGTAGTTTTGATCAGATATATTTGTCTACATCATCTATACCTGTTTACCTTTTTTAGCACAATTTAGGATTTTCTGGTTTTTCCAGGATGTTTTAAAGAATTTTTTTTGTTCATGGATAATTTTTAAATTACTATGCTTACTTTGATAAAATATGTTGGTTTTTCATCATGGTTAGCATGAAATTTATAGTTTTATTTTCAGGTTCAACTTCATAGTTTTAAGATTTCTTTGAGCATGTTAAGTTTACGTTAGTAAAATAACTTATTTTAAAAACTTCGTCTGATAATTCATTCTTATCTTTTCTTTTTAGATGAAGCTATTAAATCTGTATATAAAGAGGGCCCAAACCACCAATAGCAACAGCAGTTCATCTTCAGATGTTTCGACGCACAGTTAATGGAAATATCTGGACCTATTTGTGTAGACTTAGAAGCAATCAGTGGTGCCTCTCTGAGACCTTTCTTCTCCCCTTTTCTTCATTGGCACGCCCAATCAGTACAAGGAGGCCACACAGATATTTATTGCAATCAGTATTTTGGTCCTTTCAAACTTTTGTGTAGAATCTTATTGGTATTGAATGTAAAGGAAGCAAGGCCTGTGTTGCAGTCTTCATACAAAAAAAAAAACAAAAAAAAAGCCATAACATGTTTGTGCAGCCTGCTGAAATCTTTAAAAAGGGGTTTAGATCACATTATTAATACAATGAGCCCCTCATGGTTAAACTAAAGTGATTAATTTGTTTTAAGTTAAGTTGATACAAACTTGAGGTTTTAGGATCCTGTCAGTTTCTTCATAATACTTTGTTTCATTATGGGTGTGACCCTTGGCTGGATTCTGCGCCTTTCACAAAGGAAACTATGAAAGTGGTGTGGTGTATGTATTTAAGTTGTTGTTTGAAACCTACCAAAATGTGAATTATGTCTTAGAAAACATTTAAAATTAAAAACAGCCTTTTACCCTGTTACTGCTAAACACCCCAAAGGTTTTCATTTTCAGTCTTTTAGCTATATATAACATGCCCTAGCTTTTTAGTATAGATTCTGAAAACTGATGACTAGTTAGTATTGACTTCAGGTTAAGGCTTACTTCCTTTAATTACGTGATACCTGTTTTCAGGCAGATATTCTTGACAGCTATTTTAAAGCTGAGTGAATTCAAAGACAAAAGCCAGAGTAAGACAAAAAAATCATTTAGTAAAATTCCATTTGCAAGAATTGTAGAAATCATCTTAACTCTCGGAATCTTTGTCAAAACATAATTTAAATACAACCCATTGAACAGATTTAGAGACTTTAAATATTGAGGAGTGACCCACTTATATTTGATATTTTATTCTTGATTTTAGTTTATCTTGGAGTTTCAGGATTAAAACTTTCTCAATTCATAGAGTAATGACAGTTACAGAATTTTAAAATTTGACTTTTCTTTTTAGGTAGAATCAGAGAGTATAGGGGTAAATCCAATAGATCATGACTCAGTCATTTCTCATTCTCTAAACCAAAATTATTCTCTGATGATTTGTTGAAATAAACATTGACAAGAAAAATTGCATGTCCACTATAGTATGCGATAGTGTGAAAAGGAGGGGATCCTAAAATTTAACTCTAAGTAAAATTAATAAATTAATCTTACAGGAGGTAAAATTTCAGCTCTTCCTGTTAGCCCTCTCCACAACTTACCAGACAGGTTTAGAATTCAGAGCGATAGAATAGAAGATGGGAGGAGATGCATAACTTTATCCTTATTTTACAATTTTTTTAGATTATTTTATTAAAACATATAGTATGCACTGAAAATGAATACACTGTAATGTCTGTAAACTAACGTAGCAAGTGTTTTCACACTACAGGATGGACTTCTAAAGTGTAATTTAAATATGTAGGAAATACATAGCTGCTCCTGTTAGAATTTAGTGGTGAAAAATATTCCATCTGATACATCAACACTTGCCATTTGGTTGGAATATTAATTTATTTTAGGAAAGAGCAACAAGGGGAAAACCAAATTTTATGAGAAAGATTTTTGCAATGTTAATTCTTAGTCTTTTGTAATATCTGTCCACTCTAAAGCATGTTTATTGAAAATGTGATAATGGCTGTCTTAAATGCATTAAATTTTATCATACATCAAAAAAAAAATTTCAATGGCAGACAAATGTGACTGAATGTTATTGGCATAGTTGGGGCTGCAAAATGTAAGACCAGGCCTTACTTTCTTGATCAAATAATATTTTGTTTGTTGACAGATATTCATTAATGTGATTTTTCTTTCACTACACAAATCAGTCAAAGATCCTTTATTCTCTGCTTAGAATGTGTTGCACCATAGAAAAAAGATTCTGGTTAGATTATTTATCAATTCATTTAAATATGATGTATATAGTAAGTTTCCCTTTCCCTCCCTTCCCTTATTCCCTTAAAGAGTCCTGCATCCCCTGTGTCATTTAGTTGGGAAGAATCTTGAATGTTGCCTAATTTCCTTGTAGTACTCAAAGGGCTAGCCATGAACACCACTTGCATAACCTTCAATCTCTTTAACTTACCAAAAAGAGAGAGAGAATGTACAATCACTTGTCTGAAAACATCAAAGTCTCTTGGCTTACAGATCTGGAAACTCTGATATACACCAAGGAGAGCAAATCTGCATGCTGCCCATCACATCATCCTGAAGGTGAGAGCAGAGCCTGTCTGCCCCAGCCAAATCTCAGCAACTGTAGCTGCCTTTCCTTGCCTCTCCTGTCCTTTGGGGTTCTTGCTACTTTAAAAAAGAAAGAACAAGAAAAGAAAGGAAAGTAATTCAACAGAAACTTTGCCTCCCCTGCTTACCAACTCTGAATTTTCAGTGCCCTGAAAGAGCCCATCACCCTCTGGACCTCGGGGTTGCTATTCATTATGCTGTTGACATCACCAGTAAGCTAGGGCATGGGCAAACCACTTGATCCATATTCCCTATCCCCCCACCTCCAGGTTTTAAGTACTGTAGTTCTCATGTAGTGCAGAAGTATTGAGGCATGTGGCTTTCTCAAAGTACACCATGTGTGCTTGGCTGGACAATAAATGACAATACAAGACTGTCTTTTCTATTGCTTATTATTAGCTTCTCAATAACCTGTATAAGTAATGCAACTTGCATCTTTGTCATATAAAACTTCTTTTCCTTTCCCCAGTACCCAGTGCCCTTTATTTATCAAGCATAATGTTACATATTAAAGGACAGCAAAAAGAACGTTGTAGAATTACAGCCAGACTTTGCTAACAATAATGTTTGGAAATAAAAAGGAAAAGCTATGAAAAATGTCAGCCACCAGAATGGTTTTGTTTCCAGTGTGTTCACACGCATGGTTCCCCATACACATACACACACACACACTTTTTTTTTTGCTTTTTGTCATGTTACATTCATATCTGTATTTATATCTTAATATTTGTTTCACTTTTAAGTGTATCATGGCAAATGTACAGATGTTTTTGTTAACATTAATGTGATAGGATTTGCTAAAAAAAAAAGACAAAAAAACCCTTTTGAGTTTGCCCTAGAGTAAATAAAGCTTACATTTAATTTCTTGTGATTGTGTGTTTTTCACCAAGTTGTTCAAACTTTGTGCTATATTACCCTACAGTCGAAATGTGGCTTATAGAGTTTAGTTAGGTTGGTTGAAAGCAGTATTTTCTTTTAAAGAAATAAAAGCAGATGAAATTTATGAATTCTAAGGGAGAGAGTATCTCCTTTGTGTCATTTGAATTTCAGATCAAGTTGGATATAGCTTTAAATCCTACATTCCCTTGGGTACAAGTCTAAGAAAATGAACCAATCTGAGCTGTGTCCAAAGAATCTCACTTCTCTGTTCATTTTCTTGATTGTTAAATAGGAGGGTTGACTAGGTGATTTCTAAAGTCCTTTCCAGCTTCAAATCTTATGTCCCATTGTTCAAGAATCACAAACAATAGCCATACGAGCCAGTCTCCAACTTTCTGAAAGTAAAGCAATGAATAAGACAAATGCAGTGATAGAACAAGTACTGAATCTGGGGCTCCAGAGGGAGGCCCAGGTTTTACTTATGACTGCTATTAAATAATCTATGATTTGAAGCCAGTCAATACCACCCTGACTCTAAACGAAGGTATATGCTTATATAATGTTAAGATCATATACCAAAATATGATTTCATTAGAATAGATATTCCCTCCCAAATATTAATAACCCTTCAGTAAATTTATCTGTGAATTGCCACTGCCAAAATAATTGATCATATTGGAATCAAATGTTGTAGATAGTCCTGATTATACTGTTATCCTGCCTGTTCCAAGGTCCATACATTAAGCCTTTCTAGTGAGTTCTAATGGCATAGTTTTCAGTATTATTCCAGTGTTACTTCCATGTCACAATGTGGTATTGGAGAAAAGTGAGATTGCCCTTTCATCCCCATTCTCATCCAAGCTCCTCCATCCATCCCTACCACATGCAAAATTCTTTATCTCTTTAACCTAGGTTTAGTCTATACTACCATTTTAGGTATGATTTACGTCTGAGCTGCGGATTAAAATGAAATAAAACATTCACAAAAACTAGATCTATATAGAATCAACAGCTTATTTCCAAACTCAGAAGTTTCTCCAGAACTAGAACATTAGTCTAATAAGGACAGTTGAGTCTTGTCCAAACTCTGCCACCAAATTATGATGGGAAAATTCTAATCTTCATACTTTTAATTTCATAAAATCAGGAAATTGGACTAGCTGATTCCTAATGTTCCTGATTTTACAGTTTTAAGTCATCCTAAGTGCCTTGAAGGCAGATTTACTCATTAAAAAAACCAATAGCTAATATTTACATAGGACTTGCTATGTGCTAGGCACTGTGATAAGCTATAGTTTCCCTTCATCCTCACAACCACCTTAGGAAAAAGATGCTATTATTATTCCCATTTTACAGATGAGGAAACTGAGAAACAGGTTAAATGACTTGTGCTGGGTCACACAGCTAATAAGTGTTGAAGGCCAAAATTGAACTAGGATATTCCTAATTCTAGTCCTTTCATTCCAACCACTGTGTCAACATAGTCTTATAGGATAAGGTTGTAAAAGTAATACCCCCAACTTTACAAATAACAGAATTAGGGAAAGTGTGCTTGCTTAAGGTAACACACTTACAAAAAGGCAGAATGCTTGAGGATTTAGGTAGTGCAGTGAATAGAGCATTGGACCTGGAATAGGGAAAATACAGCCTGAGCTCAAATCAAGCATCAGGTACTTACTAGCTGTGTGACTCTGCTGGATAAGTCATTTAACCCTGTTTGCCTCAGTTTCCTCATTTATAAAATGGGCTGGAGAAAGAAATGGCAAACCTGTATTTTGTCAAGAAAACCCCAAATAGGGTCATGAAAAGTCAGATGTGACTGAAACAGCTGAACAACAGTACTTGAATCCAAATCCAGTCATCTTTTTGTTGTAGCTTGCTTTTTTTTCTCTTGCCGTTTACAGTCGTATTCAACTCTCAACTCTTTGTGGCTCAATTGGGGTTTTCTTTGCTAAAATGCTGGAGTGGTTTGCCATTTCCTTCTCCAGCTCATTCTGCAGATGAGAAAGCAGGCAAATAGAATGAAGTGACTTGCCTAGCTTAACACAACTAATAAATATCCGAGGCCAGATTTGAAGCCAGGTCTTTTATATTTATTTTATATATCTACTCCTAAACATGATAATAAAGTGGCATATTATCACCCACAGAGTCTAAAATAATTGTTTGAGATGATAATTAAATTTTTTTGGCAATGTACCCTCTTCACCATCCTCCTGAAAAGTTATATGAGAACCAAACCAATGGATGATTGGAGATGATAATTTCTTTGTTTTACTTGTAAGTGGTTTTCATTGATTCCCTCTTGGGACACAATACTTCTAGGATTGCAAGAAACTTTAAGAAGTAAGAGGAAAACTGGGTTTTCACATAGTTTAGCTTCAATTATCCCTAAGATCTTTAGAGAAGAGGCGACAGGGATTCACAAATTGTGTTTGTATCATATAACTATAGAATAGAAATATTGTATTATTAAATATATATTTAACAACATGCATATGATTTTATCATATATTATTTTCAAAGGAAGTTTCATATACACTTCTCTGATCTCTACTATAACCTTGTAAAGATTTGAAGTATGATTCTTGTAATCTGGGGTTTCAACCCCACCATTCTACAGAAACTACTTTCCCAAAGCTCATCATTAATCTCTTAATTGTTCAGTCCTATATATAGACATTTTTCAACCAGCTTCTGATATTGCTAATAGTCCTTTCATTATTAGCTTCCATGACACTGCTGTCTCTTGGCTCTACTGCTTATTTCCTTTGCTTGATCATCATGAACCTCCCACTCCTTAATTATAGGTATATCTTAAGACTCTGACATTAGCCTTCTTCTTTCTCTGTACCCTCACCTTTTGTTGCTCTCATTTGCTATCATTAAGATTATGCAGATCTCAAATCTGTATATTCTTTTCTTGCCAGAATATTTGTCCTGCGTCTCTGATTGCCTGTTTATGACCTGTCCAGATAGTTCTCCCACTGGCATCTCACACTTGAAATGTACAAACCACTCTCCAAACCGATTCCTCCAACATCCACATTTCTTTCTTTTGGTTATCCTTGACTCCTTTTTCCTCCATATCAGAGCAGTTACCAAGTCCACTGATTTTTCTTCAATAACTTGAATTTTTTTGTTAATGGTTCAAGCTCTTCCCACCTTTTCCTTATATTCCTAATTTTGCAATAGCCTCCTAATTGATCTCCTTGCCACAAAACATTCTCATTTACAGCCCATACACCTGCCAAAATAATCTTCCTAAGATACAGGTGTTTCAAAGTTGTTATTTGTCTGTTCAAAGTGGATTATCTCCTTCAATGCATTCAAAGGATACTTTGTCAGGCTAGAACATTTAGTACCCTTTATAATCTAGCCTCTGTCTAGCTTTATTTATTTATTTTTGTTACTCCAGCAAATCAATACAATTGGACTAATGGCTATTTCTCATTAGACATTTCATCTCCTGCCTCCATTCAATCAACCAACAAGCATTTGTTGGGTTCACAAAGAGTTGGGCCTGACTAAAACAGCTGAGCAACAAATATTCCAGAAACTATAGTGATTTAGCCCAGTACTCAATAAATTTTACTGATCCATTATGATAGGTTACATATGATAGGATACAACTACAAAAAATGAGCCAATATCTATTCAGAAGGAGCGTCTATGAACATTCTAATTGGGGAGGTTAAAAGTATATACAGTCACTCAAAAGCATTTACTAGATAATTACAATGATGCCAGGTATTGCCCCAAGAAAAGCAAAAACAAGATTCTGGTCCCTATTTTCTAAAGGAATCAACATGCAAAATTCCTATATACTTGCACAATAACTAAATTGTGAATGGAAGGCAGTCCTAGGGAAAGGGATGGGATTGAATTTAAATTGAATCTTAAGATCAGAAGGTGGTGAGGAAGAAGGGTCTGGACATGGGAGATAGCTAGTAAGAAGGTAAGGAGTGTGGGAGATGTGAGAAGATGGACTGTTATGTGTGAGAAATAGTAGGGTCACTAAATAATAGAGTGTGCAGAGGGGAGTAAAGTCTAAAGAAGATTGTAAAGATAGGCAGGAGTCAGGCTCTAAAGGAGTCCAACAGAGAAATTAGGTCTTGGAGGTAATAGGGAACCAGTGTCATTTATTGAATAAGGGAGGAGTGCATAGTTTTAGATAAACTAAAGTGAAAAGAAACTTGAGATCCAGAAGCCAACCAAAAAATCGTGGCAGAAGTCTAGACATGTAGGATGAGGCCCTGCCCAAGGGTGATGGCTGTGTGAGTGAAGCAAAGACAGTTATTAGAGATACCGTAAATATAGAAATAAGAGGACATAATAACAGGTTGAGTATGTGTGGGAAAAAGCAAATGAAGAGTTAAGGAGGATAAGGTTGTGAGTCTGGATTACTTCAGGAAGATAGTGGTACCTTCATGGTTAATAAAAAAAGCCACAGAAAAGAGGGGAAGAATTGGGAGGAAAAGTGAATTCCATTTTGGTCATGGTGAATTGGAAATGTCTACCAGATATTCTGTTCAAGATTTGAATGGAAAAAAGTTTTCTCTTAAGTTCCAGGCATGGAAGTAAAATGGCAAAGTAAAGTCAGAGCTCTCCCAGTTTTCCTCAAAAACCACATGAAGCCAAGCCTTGGAACAGAGTGTGATGGAATAAAACTACTCTGCAGCTCTAGACAGACTGAAAAAACTTCAAGAAAGGTCAGTCTCACAGAAGCGAAAAGGGTGTTCAGCCCAGGTCAGATAAACTCTGGGAAAGCTGAGCAACTGAGATCCTCAGTTATGACTTAGTAGAGGAGTAAATCAGGGGTGGGGGTGGGGGGGTAGCTTCTAATCCCAGCTCAGAAGGCAAACTTTAGGAAACCAGGCTGGTTATTGAACAGCAGGCAAAATTACTCCCTGCAATCACAAGGGACCCCTGTGCTCAAAGCTAAGCCTCAGAGCTGCACAGAAAGCTTGGGACAGCGCTCCCTTTCTCACAGGAGCAGTAAAGAGGAAATACCAAAAGGAAAGGAAAGGAAATGAGCAAGAAACAAAAAATAACCATGGAAAGCTACTAGGATGACAAGGCAGACCAAAACAAACTCAAACAAGGACAGAATGTCCACAGAAAAAAATCCCAGAGTGAGATAAATCAATCTCAAACCCAAAGAGGCTTCTTGGAAATGCTCATAAAAGACTTAGAAAGGCAAATGAGAGAGGTGGAAGAAAAAATGAGAAAAGAAATGAGAGGTTCCATGAGAGAGTCAACATTTTGGAAAAAGAAGGAAAAAAAAAGTCTCTGAAGAAAAATACTCTTTAAAAAGTAGAATATAAACCAAATGGGAAAAGAGATACAAAAGATAACTGAAGAAAATCACACATTAAAAACTAGATCAGGGCAAATGGAAGCTAATGACTTTGTGAGACTGCAAAAATCAATCAAACTAAAAAGAATAAAAAAAAATGGAAGAAAATGTGAAACATTTCATTGGCAAAACAGCTGACCTGGAAAATAGATCCAGAAGAGACAATTTAAAAATTATTGGCCTACCTGAAAGCCATGACCTAAAAAAAAAAGCCTGATATCATTCTACAAGATCATTAAGAAAAATTGCCCCAATATTTTAGAATCAGAGGAAGAAATACTCATAGAAAGAATCCATCAATCACCTCTGCAAAGAGATCCCATAAGAAAAACCCCAAGGAGCATTGTTGTGAAACTCCAAAACTATAATCTCTCTTTTTTTTTAATAAAGCTTTTTATTTGCAAAACATATGTGACCTTTCAACATTGACCTTTGCAAAAAAACTTTTTTTTCCCAAGCTTTTCCTTTCTTTCCCCCCACCCCCACCCCTAGATGACAGGTAATCTAATACATGCTAGATAGGATAAATTATATGACAAATACAATACATGTATACATATCTATACAGTTATCTTACTGCACAAGAAACATCAGATCTAGAAAGAGAAGAAGAAAAAAAACAACCTAAGAAGGAAAACAGAATGCATGGAAATATTCACAGAAAGCGTTAAAATGCTGTGTTGTGGTTCACTCTCAGTTCCCACAGGCCTCTCTCTGGATGTATATGACTATCTTCATCACAGCACAATTGGTTTGAATCACATCATTGTTGAAGAGAACCATGTCCATCAAAATTGATCATCGTATAGTCTTGTTGCTGTGTATAATGTTCTCCTGGTTCTGCTGATTTCACTCAGCATCAGTTCATGCAAGTCTCTCCAATCCTCTCTGAAATCCTCCTGTTGGTCATTTCTTACAGAACAATAATATTCCATAACATTCATATACCATAATTTATTCAGCCATTCTCCAATTGATGGGCATCTTTTCAATTTCCAGTTTCTTGCCACTACAAAAAGGGCTGCCACAAACATTTTTGCACATGTGGGTCCCTTTCCCTCCTTTAAAATCTCTTTGGGATATAGGCCCAGTAGAAATACTGCTGGGTCAAAGGGTATGCACTGCAAAACTATAATCTCAAAGAAAAAATATTGCAGGCTGCCAGACAAAACCAATTCAAATATCAAAGAGCAACAGCAAGAATTCCCCAGGATCTGGCAGCTTCTACAATAAAGGATCAGAGGGCTGGAATACCATATTTCGGAAGGCAAAGGACCTGGGATTACAACCAAGAATTAACTACCCAGTAAGACTTGGCATCATCTTTCAGGGGAGAAGATGAAACTTCACAGACACAGAATTCAAGAGACCCATAGAACCGTAAACAGGAGGAAATATATGTATTTAAAGGTTAAACTGTTTCCATCCTTATATAGGAAAACAGCATCTGTAATTTGTAAACTATTTGTCACCACATAGACTGAGTGTGTGGTTGTGAATGGAATCTGATGTGATGACATCCAAGAAAAAGACATGAAAGGATGGGGAAAAAAGTCTGTACTGAAAGAAGAGGAAAGGGGAGGTATAATGGGACAATTAGTTCACATGAAGAGGTGTAAAGGACCTATTACAATGGAGGGAAAGAAGGGAAGGGGATAAGATCATCTGAAGCTTGATCTCATCAGTTTTGGCTTTAAGAGGAAATAACTTAGTCATTCAGTTGAGTATAGAAATTTATCTAATCCTATAAAAAAGTAGAAGAAAGGAAAATAAAAGGGAGGTATAAGATAGAAGGGAGGGCAGAAACACTAGGGGAAAAAGTGAGAGAAGGGGGAAGGGTTGATAGAAGATAAGTTAGTGAGTGGAGTGGGTTAAAAAAAACCACTAGTAAGAAAAGGGGAGAGGGGTAATAGGAGATAAGGTAGTGGGTGGGATAGGTAAAAAAAAAAATACATGCAACTAAGGACTGGGTAGAAAGAACAAAAATATATTCAGGAAGAAAATAGATACAGGGAAACACAGAACTGGTAATCATAACTGTTAATGTGAATTGGATGAACTCTCCCATAAAATAGAAGCAAATAGCAGAGTAGATTAAAAATCAGAATCCTACAATATGTTGTTTACAAGAAATACATGGCATAGAGAGACACATACAGAGTAAAGGTAAAAGGCTGGAACAGGAAAAGATAGGCTAAAAGCTAATCAAAAATTAAATAATCTAATTCTAAAGAATGAGTGGGTCAAACAACAAATCATTAATCCATAATTTTCATTCAAGAAAATGAGACAACATACTAAAACTTATCAGATGCAGCCAAAGCAGTTTTTAGGGGAAATTTTATATTTCTAAATAGTTACATAAATAAAATAAAGAGGAGATCAATGAATTAGACATGTAACTAAAAAAGTTAGAAAAAGAAAAAATTAAAACCCTCCAATTAAATACCAAATTTGAAGTTTTGAAACTCAAAGGAAAGATTAATAAAATAAAAACTAAGAAAACTATTGAACTAATAAATAAAACTAAGAGTTAGTTTTATGGAAAAAAAAACTAACAAAACAGATAAGCTTTTGGTTAATTTGATCAGAAAAAGGAAAGTAAAAAACCAAATCACCAGCATCAAAAAACAAAAGGGAGAAACTTACCACCAATGAAAAAGAAATTAGAGAAATAATTAGGAGATATTTTGCCCAATTCTATGGTAGCAAGTCTGACAATCTAACTGAAATGGATGACTGCTTACAAAAATATAAATTGCCCAGGTTAACAGAAGAATAGTCGCATTTTAGAAAAAGAAATTGAACAAGTAATCAATGAACTCCCTAAGAAAAAAATCACCACGACCAGATGGATTCATAAATGAATTCTAACAAACATTTAGAGAACAATTAATTCCAAATACTAAGTAAATTATTTTGAAAAATAAATAAAGGAGTACTGCTAAATTCCTTCTATGACACAAATATGGCACTGATACCTAAACCAGGAAGGACCAAAACAGAGAAAGAAAATTACCAACCAATCTTCCTAATAAATATTGATACAAAAATTTTAAATAAAAGAATAGCAAAGAGATTACAGTAACTTATCAGCAGGATAATACACCATGACCAAGTGGGATTTATACCAGGAATGCAGGGCTGGGTCAATATCAGGAAAACTATACCATAATCAACAATATCAATAACAAAACCAACAGAAATCACGATACTCTCAATAGATGCAGAAAAAATTTTTGACAAAATACAGCACCCATTCCTATTTTTAATAGGAAAAGAAAAAGAAATTAAAGGAATTAAAATAGGCAATGAGGAAATAAAACTATCACTCTTTGTAGATGATATAATGATACACTTAGAGAATCCTAGAAAATCATCCAAAAATCTACTGGAAACAATTCATAGCTTTAGCAAAGTTGCAGGATATAAAATAAGCCCACACAGATCATTAGCATTTATATATATATTTCTGACAAAGCCCATCAGCAAGAGATAGAGAAATTCCATTTAAAATTACTGTAGACAAAATAAAATACTTGGGCATATACCTGCCAAGGCAAATTCAAGAACTATATGAACACAATTACAAAATATTTCTCACATAAATAAAATCAGAACTAAACAATTGGAAAAATATAAATTGTCTGTGGCTAGGCCAAGCTAATATAATAAAAATAACAATTCTGCCTAAATTCTGTCTACTTATTCGATGCCATGACAATCAAACTGCCAAAGCATTATTTTATAGAACTAGAAAAAATAAAAACAAAATTCATCTGGAAGAACAAAAGGTCAAGAATATCAAGGAAATTAATGAAAAAACAAACAGAGAATGGTGGCTTAGCAGTACTAAATCTAAAACTTATTTATAAACCAGCAGTCATCAAAACCATTTGGTACTGGCTAAGAAACAGAGTGGTGGATCAGTGGAATAGATAACATGACACAATAAACAAGACCTATAGCAATCTAGTATTTGATAACCCCTCAAACTCCAGCTTCTGGAATAAGAACTCACTATTTGACCAAAAATTTCTGGGAAAACTGGAAAATAATATGTCAGAAAATCGTCATAGACCTACATCTCACACCCCATACCAAAATATGGTCAAAATGAATACATGATTTGGACATAAAAGATACCATAAACAAATTAGTAGAACAAGGGGTAATTTACTATCAGATCTATGGAGAAGTAAGGAATTTATGACCAAAGAACTAGAGAACATTATGAAAGGCGAAATGAACAACTTGGATTACATTAAATTAAAAAAGTTTTGCACAAACAAAACCAACAGAAACAAGATTAAAAGGGAAGAACAAAGCTGGGAAAAAAAATCTTTACAGCCAGTATTTCTGATAAAGGTCTCATTTCTAAAATATATAAATAATTGTATCAAATTTATAAGAATACATGTCATTCCCCAATTGATAAATGGTCAAAATGATATGAATAGATAATTTTCACATGATGAAATTAAAGTCATATTTATAGTTATATGGAAAAAATGCTCTAAATCACTATTGATTAGAGAAATACAAATTAAAACAACTCTGAAGTATCACCTCACACCTCTCAGATTGGCTAAGATGACTGGCAAGGATAATGATAAATGTTGGAGGGGATGTAGGACACTAATGCATTGTTGGCAAAGCTGGGAAATGATCCAACCATTCTGGAGAGCAATCTGGAACTATGTCCAAAGGGCTGTAAAACTCTGCATACATATCCTTTGACCCAGCAGTGCCATTACTGGGTCTGAATCCCAAGGAAATCATAAAGGAGGGGAAAGGACCCACATGTACAAAAAGGTTTGTAGCAGCTCTTTTTGTGATAGCAAAGAATTAGAAAATGAGTGGATGCCCATTACTTGAGGAATAGCTGATCAAGCTGTGGTACATCAAAAGTAATGGAATATTCTATAAAAAATGAAGAACAAGCTGATTATAGAAAGGTCTGGAAAAATTTACATGAACTGATGCTGAGTGAAACAAGCAGAACCAGGAATCCAGTGTACACAATAACAGCAAGAATGTGTGATAATCAACTATGAAAGGCTTGATTCTTCTCAGTAGTTCAGTGATCCAAAGGAATCCCAATAAATAGACTTTGGACAGAAAATGCCATCTGCAACCAGAGAAAGAACTAAGGAGACAATGTAAATCAACACATGATATGTTCACTTCTTTTTTTCTGTTTTTTTATCTCTCCCATAGTTTTTCCCATTGCTCTGATTTTTCTCTCCCAACATAATTTAAAAAAAAAACTATATCTATTAAAAATAAACCCAAAAAAAAAGGTTTTAAATAGAGATAAGAAACAAGCTCGGAAGAAAAATTAAAGCTAATTGTATAGGTTTTGAAATCATCAGCCTAGAGATGATAATTAAACTCATGGTATAGGGAAAGAAGTAGACCCAGGACAAAGCCTTTGGAGATAATGGGCATGCCCTCTAGGAAGATACAGCCAAGTGGACTAAGAAGGAGACCGGTAGGAGGAGAACCAGGAGAAAGTAGTAGTGTCACAAAAACCTTGAGGAGAGAGCATGTAGAAGGAGACACATGTAGAAGGAGAACATGATGTCAAAGGTTGCAGAGATATTGAGGATGAGAATAGAGAAAAGGCTTTTTATTTTGGCATTTAAGAAACCACTGTGACTTCAGAGAGCAACTTCATTTGAATGGTTGAAAGCCAGACTACAGAGGTTTTCAAGGGAGAATAAGAAGAAAGGAAGTAGAAGTGCCTTGGGGTAAAGAGAAAGTCTATGAACCAGGCATTGAACTCAGTAAAGAAGGAACAAGATGTTTTAGGGGTTGTGATATAATTAAGGAATATTATTATGTATTTTAGTAGATATGTGTGTGTATATGTGTGTGTGTGTGTGTGTGTACCTAGGGTATACAACTTTTCAAGTTTAGTCGCAAAAACATATAAAGATATAATGCATTTGCTAGAAAGAATGGTCATATCATCAAAAGAGGTTTTTTGTTTTGTTTTGTTTTGTTTTTTAAGGAAGGGGATGTTTGTAGGGAGTAAAGTAGCAGTCAGTAGATAGAGGAAATTAATAAAAGATTTGTTGATAGAGATGGCAATCTGCTAAAAAAGACAGGATGCAGTGGTTTCAGGGTTACATTTAAAGGGTTTGACTTGACAAGGAGAAGGGACATCTCTATGAAACAGTGGTGAAGAAGGAAATAGTGGGAAAGACATCTGAGTAAGATGAGGTGAGAAGGAAGAGAAAGGGGTGCTCTTGATGATGGTCTTAATTTTTTCTGTTTAGTATGAAGCAAGGGCTTCAGCTGAAAGTTTGGGAACAGGATAACATGGAAGGCTTAAGGAAGGGTGAAAAGATTTGGGATGAATGGAATGGTGAATCAATTAGGATGGTGTTTAAGATTTTCCTTGCTGAAGAAAGAGCTCAGTTGAGATTAACTTAAATTTGTAGTACACCCAATCAGCATAATTTTGTGATTTTCTCTTGTTCTTTTTAACAGTATGTAAATAGGAGCAAAGGCTACAAATGGCAACATAATCCAAAACTAGGGTCTGGCAAAGCATGGTTGACAATAGGATAAGGTAACAAAGGACTAGAATGTAGAATTAATCAGGTTCATTAAGAGATAGAAATAAAGAATGGAAGAATGTAGCCCGTGCTAGAATGATAGCTTGGGAGATAGAACTAAGGGAAGAATTGGAATTCAGGATGAGAATAAGGTTAGGGATCCTAAGGCAGAGAGGAATATGGAATGATAAAAGATTGTGATCAAATAACAATTTCAGAGTTCATGGACATGGAATATAAAGGTGATGGCAAGTTCAAGTATATGAGTATCTCTGTGTACAAGTGAGGTGGAGTGGAAGAATAGGTCATGGGAATTGGGACTGGAAAGTTAAGATACTGTCTCAAAGACAGTATCAATATGTATGTTGTACATATGAATATGTATATGTATATATGTGTGAATGTATGTATGTATATAATATGAGGTCAGGGCTTGGGGTAAAGAGAAAGACTATGAATCAGGCATTGAACAGTAAAGAAGGAACAAGATGTTTTAGGGATTGCAATATTATTTAGGACTATTATTATGTATATTAGTAGATATGTGTGTATATACTGATATTATTTTGTTATTGTATTATATTATATATGTATATTGTACGTACAGATGAGAGTATATATGTATATATATTTGTGTATGTATATATGTGTATGAGTATGTATGCCTATATAGCCAAGGCATAGACACACAAAACAGGAGGAAATGGACTATCATGTATAAGGAACAAAGAGAAGGCCAATTTGGATGCTTAAAAGAGTACAGGATGGGGAGTAATATCCCAAAAGAGAAATTAGGAACATGTTGTGAAGGGCTTAAAAAGCTAAATGAAGGAATTTCTATGTTATACTAAGAAATTGGGAACCATTGGAATTGATTAAGTAAGAGAATGAATGACATGATCAGATTTGTACCTCTGGCAACAGGGTTCAAGCTGGATTGGAATGGGGAAGGACTTGAGGACGGAGACCAATTAGCAGTTAATAGAATCTCTGGAAAAGCAAGTGAGGATTAGGGTGGGAACCTGAACTAAGATGCTATCCATATAAAGAAGGTTTTTTTTTTTCAAAAGCCAGATATGAGACATCATCAAGATAGAAACAGCAAGATTTGGCAACTGATGGATTATGAGACATGAGGGAGATAAGGATAATGTCAAGGTTACAAACCAAGGGAACCTGGAAGGATGGTTAGTACCTTTAACAAAAATAGGGAGACTTGAGAAGCAGGAGGATATGGGAAGAAAAAAAGTTTTGGACTAAATTGAGTTGAGAGGTCTCTGACAGTCAAATATAGCATCGAAGTAAGGAAGAAAAAATACTGAGAAAAGAAAATCAGATTGGGGTGTTAAGAGAGACCTTTGTTAACTTTGCAGAACAATTTCAACTGGGTAATGAGATCAGAAGCCAGATTGCAAACAAAGGGTTGAGATGTGAGTGAGAGAAAAGGAAGCAGAGGCAGCAAAGGTGGACAGCTTATTCTAGAATTCTTCTTATGTTCACACAATTTGTCCCTCAAATTCCTAGAGTATAGTATCTCTTCAACCAGCAAAACTCAGTTGAGGTGCCATCTCCCTGACTCCTTTCTTGTTCCCCTCTCCATAGTTGCTAGTTTTTCTCCCTTATCAAAGAACTTGTGTGTATTTATCAATGTATTTGTATCAGGGGGAAAAAAAGTGCTATTCTCCAGAAAAAAAGAAATTGGCCAATTTTTTTTGGGGGGGGAGGGGGGATGTCTTTCTATTTCCTAACACAAAGTACCATGCTTTACACTAATGAGTAAGCAGTTAATAAATATTGTTTTTATTTAATAAATAAAGAAAGTGGCCATTTTGCTAATTGGCATAAGGAAATTTATTTTTAAAAGTTGCAGCAGGAGAGGGACCAACAGCCCTGAGTCAAAAAGACCTGAGTGAGTTCAAATCTGACAAGTACTAGCTGTGTGACCCTGGGTAAGTCACTCCTGATTGCCTCTTTTAAAAAGAAAAAAAAAAAAGTTAAGGGTGGGATTGGGACTGAAATTCACCTCTGATAGCCTAATATAGGCACTACCATTTCAAACTGCCTCCCAGTCTAGTATATCATTTAAAATTCTCCTAATTACCAATTCATGACACTTTTTTGGTTTTAAGAGAATAAAAATCAGTTTTGTTCTGTGAAGTTTTGAGATAATGGGTACCAGAAATGCCATTAAACCATTATTAGGACAAAATTCACATTTGCTAGAATAGAAAACCTTTTGAACCAAATAGGCTTAGGGCTAAGGAAAGCCTTTCATCAAAAACATTCTGAAATTCTGGTAGAATTAGGGTCCCTTCCTTCCTCTTGTAGTTTAAGCACAAACCCCAATTTATTTTTTTTTCCTTTTCCTCCTTGTATTTATTAACTTAGTGTCTCCAGGCAAGAGAGTACAAAGGTTATTTAAGTTGACATTAAATCCCAGGTTAGAGATTGTACATTTTGAAACTATACCAGCATCACCCAAGGTGGGCAAGCAATCACTGAAAATTATTGCTATTTGTAACTTTTTTGATTAAATTTGAGTGACTAACAGATACCTTGGAGGTTAAGGAAAAAAAAAAAGTACTAAAATAGTCACCTCTGTGCCCCACAAACTCACTGTTCTTATACCTCCATTCATGAGATAGTCTTTCTTCCACCTAGACAGAACTTTTTTTGTATAGTTTCTGTTCAGTAGGGAGTAAAGTAGCAATGAGAAAAATCTAGGCTTGTGCAGGTACTGGGGCAGTACCAAGAAATAGTTGATCCCAGAATGAGTTGGACCTAAGACTACAGAAGATTTTCTTTACTACAAGAAGAGACCTCAGAAGCCAACTATTTCAATTTCTTTGTTTCATAAATGAGAAGTGTTCCTTGGTCTGCTCTTTTTAAAAAACAGATCTCAGTGTAAATCATGATGTAGGATATGGCAATGAGAAATTAAGTAATTTATTTAGAGTTAGTTTTAATAGACAGGGCTTGAAGCCAAGTCTTCCTGACTAAAACCAGATCTCTATTCACAATGACATGCTGCCTGGCTTCTTAATACAAGTTAAATATTTATAGAGCATTTACTATTGGTCCATCTTTGTGATACACTTTGAATAGTACACAGAAAGGTGCCCCTGCCTTCTAGGACCTCATAATCTAACTGGTAAGATAGCACCTACATGCATGAAACAGATCAATACATTTTAATTGAGCTAAAATTTCTGATGCAAATGGTTAAATTCATGGTTAAGTTTTTGAAAGGGGAAGTTACCTGTAGAGTAGAAGAATTTGGAAAGGTCTCATAATGTGGTGGGATTTGAGCTCCACTTTAAAGAATAAAGAAGATATGGATTTGGAACCTGATCAAAAGTAGGGCTATCATAATACCACTCTTAGCAGTTTTTCAAATCCAATCCCTTCATTTTACAAAGATGAAAACCGAAGTCCAGAATAGTGAAATGATTTGCCCAGTATCACACATGAGCATGAGAAGTCTTAAAAGACAGGTTTGGAGGTCCTAGAGGATCTGTCATAGAGAAGTATTGGGGATGTAGAAATGGATTCTCACCAGTGGAAATTGCAGAACTGCCCCTCAAAATGAATGAGTAAGATGTCAGAAATAATTCCCTGCCTTCTCTGATCTGAGGGGCACTTTTCCCTTCTTTATGATTTCCTTGGGCTACAAACTCAGTAAGTGGCACTGCTGGGTCCAAGGGTATGCACAATTTGATAGCTCTTTGAGCATAGCTCCAGATTGCTCTCCAGAATGGTTGGATCTGCAAATCACTTTTAATTTTCTGCGCCTCGTCGATTTTAGGTATAAAATTGAAATAATGCTTGCCCGGCTTACTTCATAAGGTTGTAGTAAGGCTAATATGAAAATCATGGTTGTAGAAGCACTTTGAGAACCATAAAGCATTATGTAAATAAAGAGCATGTTCTTTAGAGCCCACAACTTTACCACTGAAAAGTTGCCCTTCCTCCAAGAAAAAATTAATTAAAATTAAAAAAATAAATACATACATAAAAAAGAAAAGTTCCTCCACAATTTTAAGGTGCTGTAAACCATTACTAAGGTTGCATCCCACCCCAATTCTATGGGCTTCACACAGGGCTTTGCACTTAATACATGATGATTGAATAAATAAATAAAATTTGTAATTCTTAAAGGTATCAGCAGTGAAAGAAACAGTATCTATATGTTACTATCTTAGGTGAGATTGTAAACTCTTTGAGGATAAAGAACTTCTGCTTCTTTTTTGTTTCCCTAGCACACAGCACAGTGCCTGGAATATAGTAGTCACCTAATAAATACTTATTGACTTATCGATCAGGTACCAAATTCATTGAGGAGAGAAGAGGAGTGATCTGAAGGTCTGAAGACAACAACTACCAAGATTTTAATTGTTTAGTAGATATGAATAGAATAAAGCTTAAAAGAAGAGAGATTACAGGTAACTATTAAAGAATTAGTGAAGATGCAGCCAGTCTGGAAAAGGTGGCTAGAGAAGCTCTGTCATCAGGGAGCCAGGTTTCAGTAAGTAAGAGCTATTAGATAAAAGGAGTGGGAAGGGGAGAAGATTTAAGATGAAGGAAAGTTTATTGCCTATGGAATGGGCATTACAAGGGGCACTGTGGAAGGGCTGAGTGGATTTAGGTGAGACTTTGGGGTGGGAGGGTTGAAGGGAATGAGAATGAGAATGAGGAATGAGGTAGTTGGGGGTGTGAAATGGAGATTTGGATGATAATCTACAGAAGTTCAGAGTCCCTGATATGTAAAAGGTATGACCAACTACAAGAATGTTCATTGAGTTAGGGTTTCACTTCTCCACCCTCAAAGGACAAGTACAGCAGGAAATGGGGAATAGAAATAACTAACATTCATGAAGTCTAAGGTCTTCTCACCAGAGGAGGAAGCAATATGTAATATGAACTGGAGTACTACTTAAGGCACAGAAGCCATTGAGGAAACAATTGCAATAGTCCAGGTGAGAGATAATCAGTCCTTGTACAAGGGAAGTGGCTGGATATGAATGGAGAAAAGGGGATAGAACTGAGAGATGCTGTAGAGGAAGAACTGACTAATGATTAAATAATAATAGACTTGTAAAGCCCTTTACAGATATCATCTCATTGTTGCAAGGGAGGGAGGGGTAGTGATAGATTAAATGCCTAGTCACATGCAGCACATATTGAAGATATTTTTGGTTAATGTTTAATATTTTTTTTATTTTACCCAATTGCATGCAAACAATATTTTACATCTGTTTTTAGAATTTTGAATTCCAGATCCTCTCCTTTCCTTTCCATTCCTAATTCCCATTAAAAAAGCACATGTGAAGTTATGCAAAACATTTCCATAAAAGTCATATTGCAAAAGAAAACAGATATCTCCTGCTCCCAAAAGAAAACCTCAAGAAAAATAAAGTAAAAAAAAAACCCTAAAAAATCAAATATCATTTCATTTTATCCTCGCTATAATCCTGTGAGGTAGATGCTATTATTATCCTCATTTTACAGATGAAAAACCTAAGACTGAAAGACATTAAGTCACTTGCTCAAAATTATATTGTTAATATGTATCTGAGGCAGGATTTAAACTCAGATCCATGCTAAATGCTATTCACTGTGCCACTTAATCATCTCAGAAGATACAGGATGAATGAGAATAAGGATTTGAAGATTATAACAAGGATACCAACTTGGATGACTAGGAGATTCATGGTGCCCTTTGACAGAAATAGGGAAGATTGGGAAAAGGGTGGGTGGAAGTGGCAAGATAAGGAGATGTCTTAGGCAGGTTGAGTTTGAAATACCTGTGAAATATCCAGTTCAAAATATCCAATAAAATGTTGGTGACGAAGAACTGACCAGCTCCGGAGAGAAATGAGGCCTGCACATATAAACCTGGGAGTTATCTGCATAGAGATTATAATTAAACCCAAGAGAGCTGAATCTTTTGCCCTGAAGTTTGTTCCAATTAAAAGCACTACCACCTGTTAAGTGACAGATATAATCCATGTATGGGATTATTGGGTACATTGGTAAGATCCTCTAGTCTGTCAAAAATTCTTGACCTAGAGTCTATCAACTTTTAAAAAAAATATAATTTATATTTTGACAACTATATTTTAATATAATTGCTTCCCTTTGTGATCTTCTCTTTTATGCATTTAAAAACATTTTTCTGAGAAGGGGTCCATAGGCTTCTCCAGATTGCCCAAGGGTTTGAGTACACAACAAGATCAAGACTACTTGCTCCAGGTGACAAGTCAGGAGTCCAAGGTCCTGGTCTCAGCTCTGCCCTTCACTTCCTAAAACTCCATCTCTCTCTTCATCAGAAGCAATCAGAATCACTGAGAAGCACTGGAGCTCTCATTTAGCCCAACCCCCTCATTGAGAAAACTGAGGTCATATAACTAGAGGATCTGCCCAAGATGACAAAGCTGGAGACAGATAGGAGATTTTTCTCTCAGGGTTGCTGCTGAGCTCTAGGTCTGTAGCTCTTTTTTTTTATTTTTTTTGCTTTTTTGCTGAGGCAATTGAGGTTAAGTGACTTGCCCAGGGTCACACAGCTAGGGAATGTTAAGTGTCTGAGACCAAATTTGAACTCAGGTCCTCCTGACTTCAGGGCTGGTGCTCTATCCACTGCGCCTCCTAGCTGCCCCCTCTATCTCATTTTCAATCCATAATAGTTTTTTTGTCTAAAGGAAGAGAATAACTATGTGCACTGAGATTTTTATTCTATAATAATTTTCCTTTTCATTCTATCCAGGGATGGTTGATTCATTAAAGCTAATGAATTGGATTGTATTTATATGTTCCTGCTTAATTCTGGATACTTCATAACTCCTACCATATAAGCATATTATATTTTAAAAATAATAGCTTTTTATTTCTCAAAATACAAGTAAAGATAGTTTTCACCATTTACTCTTGCAAAAGCTTGTGTTCCATATTTTTCTTTCTTCCTCTCCACCCGCCCACTTCCCCAGCCAGCAAGTAATTCAATATACTTTAAACATGTGCAATTCAGGAAGAATAATTAAAATGTAGTATGCTTTGCTTTGATACATGTGGAAATATGCTTAGAAGAACTGCAGAAACTGAGCTGCCCAGGGTCACACAGTGTCTGGGGCTGGATTTGAATGATGGTTTTCCTGATGCCATGTCTAGCATTCTACCCATACCACCCCTTAGCTGCTTATGTTACTATCTACAAGTAGCAACAAGTCATTTCTGGTCTCCTGGTCTCCTGGTCTCCGTTTCCTTTTATGTACAATGAGGAATTTGTACTAGAACAAGGTTTTTTAATTTGGGCCTATGGACAGATTTCAGGAAATTTGTGAATTTATATGGGAAAAAATATGTGTCTTTATTTAACATAATTAATTTCTTACATAATTAGATGTATTTCAACACATGCTATGTTCGCTTTTTTTTCTGTTTTTTTTTTCCTATCTCTCCCATGGTTTTTTGTTTTTGCTCTGATTTTTCTCTCCCATCATGACTCATAAAGCAATGTGTGTTAAAAATAAATAAAAAGTGAAAAAAGGAAATTTTTAAAAAGATATTTTTTGTTTTATGAATATAAACTTTTTTTTCAATCTGAGAAAGGTTTTATAGATTTGATCTGACTAACAAAAGGGCCCAAGAAACAAACAAAAAAAAAAAAAAACAACTTTAGTAGGAGATGCTTAAGATCTGAAGTTCCTGAAAGTTCTGAATTCTGTGATCTCACAACAGTACTGGGGCAACATTAGGATTATAACTGTGCTAAGAGTCTGGTTCAATTAGCTGTCTAAATCTGGTCCACTCTAGAGGAGGCCATTCAATCAATGAGGAGTAATAAATGTGTGAAATGCTCTCTTACCCTTCCCTCTGTGAAAATAGAGCCAAAATCATGGGAGGGGGATAGATACAGAGAGAAACACAAAACACAAAAGATTGCAATTAAATGTTTTTAAAAGAAGAAGAAAAAATTATGGAGAGAAATAGGGACATTTTCTGATCCATTTAAAGATCTCTTAGAATCATAGGGTGTCCTAGATAATGTTTAACATTCAGCATGGGGAGGGGAAATATATCCACACCATGTTTTTTAAATTAAAAAAATTCAGGTCAAATTTTAAATTATTAATATTTTCTTATTATTATATTGTCATATTAAAACTTTTTTATATCTAGACAGACAACAATAAATAAATAAAACCCCTTATTTGTAGCCTTTGCCAATTTCTAAGAATAACACTGAAAATTTAAGTTATGTTTATCTATCCATCCATAAATATATGTATTTGCATATATACACACACGTGTGTACACATACATATATGTATATATAAACATGTTGTTTCCCCTAATAGAAAAGGATGGTAGTTCCTTAATTGTAGGGATTGATTTTTTTTTTGGGGGGATTCATAGCATCAATTATAGTAGTGCTTGTCTCATAGTTATTGGTGTTGGTATTGTTAATCCTTTGTTCTGGAAGATGGCTATGACATCAGAGAGGTGGTGCCATGACAAGCAAGTGAATTGGATTTGATTGAAGGGGATCTGTGCAAAGTCACCTGCCTGATTACCTCCTCCATAGCCAATGGGGTCCAGTGGCCAAATATAGATCAGGATGACTGAAGATGGTCCTGCTTGTCACATAGTAGACACTTAGTAAATGCATGTTGACCATTTGATTGAAAGCAACATCTCTTCAAATGACTCCTTTTTCTCCAGGGCCCTGCCACTAACCTTCAAAGGAGAGAGATTTTAATTGATTCCAGGTTCTCCAGGCAGGTGGCAAAAGGCAAGAGGCTTCCCTTGTCTTTGTGGTTTTTCTAGCTTCTGAACTCCAAGACCTCTCTGTCCTTTTGCCCTAGCCTTGTGCCTGTGCCTGGGAACACTGCCATGAGAACCATCATGCTAAGAAATGGACTGAGACCTCAGAAAAATCATTTTTCAAGGATAAAATGTCAGCCAAAGTGCTAAGGAGGTATAAAGTTAGTAACTGGCTATCTGGAAGCTCTTCCCGATCTCAAATCTGGCCTCAGACACTAGCTTCTTAGGCAAGTCAGTTTTCTCATCTGAAAGATGAGTAGGACAGGGAAATGGTAAACTATTCCACTATCTTTGCCAAGAAAACCAGCTTTGAGAAGGGAAAGAAAACTATATAGAGAAAAAGAGGTGCCTTAGATTTTAGGTGGAACTTGGGGCGTATGTTTTGAGTCCAAAGCAAATGAAGTTTTTTTTTTTTTTTTTTGAAGGAGGGAAGAGGAAATGAAAGTGGAAGAGCTTCCCTAGTAAGTAGTAGATGGCATCTCACTATAGGTCTTTTAGCAGAGGCCAGATAACCACTTGTCTAGTGTGCTGTGAAGAAAATTATTGTTCAGATATGGATTGAATTCAATGATCTCTATGGTCCCTTCCAACCTTGTCTGAGGTTCTGAAATTTTTGTCTTTTCTGTCTTTCTTTGATGCTTCTAGTAAGCACTCCAGGATGTGAAAACCCAACTCTGAGGCATGCTAGTAGTGCATCAGCTAGAGCAGAAACCAAGAATAATGAGTTCTCTGTGTGAGGTTAAAAAAGGAGAATCTACTTCCCTTTCTTCTTCCCCCATAGTGAAGAACAAAGGCATTTCTTACAGGCGGGAAGCTAAAGAAATGTCTTTGAGGTCCT
>JAJPUD010007789.1:0-13521 GCA_023553655.1 Myrmecobius fasciatus | reverse complement strand
AGAGTAGGAATGGCACTGGAATGGGAATTAACAAACATCAGTTCTAGTCTTATCTCTTCTTTTAGTTTAATGTGACCTTAGCAAGTCACCTCCTTGATATGAAAAATATTCTTTATATAAATTGTCAGGAGGGAGGGGTTTCATAGATATGGAACACTGAATACATTATCTTTTTTTCAATAGATTGATCAGTTTTGCTAATGTTTTTGTTCTTTTTTTTTTCCTTTTAAAAAATGTTATAATTGATGGCTCTCTGGGAGCAGGGAGGTAGAGTGATACAGAGAAAAACTTAGGAGATAAAGAGGTAAAATATAAATTTTAAAATATAAAAATAAATTCTAAATATTAAATAATATCAAAATAAAAGTTATCAATAAAATTATTTTTAAAAGGCAATTACCTTCTTTAGGCTTCAGTTTATTTATTTATAAGAACGTTAGAATAATAAAAATACTAGCAAAGAGTATTTTTATATTATTTGAAGTTTTGCAAAGTGTGTTACCTGAGTTATTTCATTTGATTGTATTGAATTAAGGCATTCCTAAAGGTCCTTCCCTACCTGATGCCTGAAGGTTATGTGGCTCAAGATCATTTCTTTCAGTTTACTTGCTGCCCTGCATCTCTGCACTCAGGAGTGAAAGGGTTAGACAGCTCTGGGCACCTCAGGGACAGTAACTAGGACAATTGGTCCGATAGTCTAAAAATAGGGGGGGTTGCGTTTCTAATCAGCTTGCTGCTTGTTTTTCTAATCTCTGCCAGTTTTTTCCTGCTCTAAGCAAAAGACATCTCCAATCTAAGCAACTTGCATCCCCGATGGACTAAAGCAATTGGCTACATCTCTAGTACTTGCCATTGTCAAGTCCTCAGTGTTTGATTCTCTCTTCCTTTCTTAAAGGCATCTGTAACTGAGTTGGTCATGGCTTGACAAATCAGAAAAGGCTTGTATTTTCTCCCCTCAAAACAAGGTGAAAAGCTACTTACCTTAAGATACAAAGAAAAAATGGAAGCCACAAAGAGTAATGACAAAAATATTGTGCTTATATCAGGAGTTGGAAGACTTGGGCTAGAATCCTGGTGCTCTCACTTCTTAGTTCTATATCTAAAAGCATATTTTTAGACTTGAGAAAAGAAATTCAAGAAAAGACTAAAGAAATTCCTTTATCTGTAATGTAAAAGGGACTATAAAATCTCATACTTTTTTCAGTCTATCCAAAAATCTGAATCTTGGTAGCTCAGCTTTAAACTTAAGGTATCTATGTCTCACTCAAATTCAATGAGACAGTATAGTAGGCATTATTAAACAAGGAGTCAGGGAAAGTGGGTTTTAAGCCAGATCTTCCATGGAATCACAGTATTATTTGAGGCAAGTCACCTTTCCACTTTGAAATCCTAATTCCTTATGTGCAAAAAGAGGGGGCCAGATGAGGCAATTTCCAAGATCCATCCTAGGTCTAACATTGTACAGTTTAATATTGTATGGTTAGAAGAATTCCTGGCAGTTGCCCCATCAGATTATGGTTCATGCAGACCAATTCAATTTCCTTGACCTCTCAACTTTTTGCTGAGGCAATTGGGGTTAAGTGACTTGCCCAGGGTTACACAGCTAGGGAATGTCTGAGACCAGATTTGAACTCAGGTCTTCCTGATTTCAGGGCTGGTGCTCTAACCACTGCGCCACCTAGCTGCCCCGACCTCTCAACTTTTAACAGAGGAAAGAGGTATCCCTTCATTTCTTATCTTTTTCTTTCAGGGCCACCAGTTCAGGTTATATTTGCTATTGCTCTATTCTTTGTGATCAAAGCTGGCACTCAAACTGAATTTGGGTATTGGTATACTTGTGCACAGAAAAGGTGAAAGAAATAGGGGAACAGAGAAAGGGAATTCACACTTTGCCCACAAGACTTGTCAGTGGTCTCAGAACATGAAAATCATCCTTACTCATATCATACCTGCCCAGAATATATGTACATATTAACTCAATCTTGTTCTTTTCCCCCCCATTGAACTAAAGAGTGGATTTCTTTTCTGTTTCTAAATCTACCACAGATTAATTGTAATCTGAGAAAATCACTGCTTCTGAGATTGTGTCCTCCTACATAAAATAGGGAAGTTGAAAAAGGTTTCTATGAAAGATCTCAGAGTTTCTTCACAGTACTGACATTCTGTAAATATCAGGAAAGGCTTTATCAAAGAGATGAAATCTGAGCTATAGCTTAAAGAATAGCTATGTTTTATTTTTTTTATTTTTTATTTTTTTAATAAATGAGAAGGAGAAATGAGGCTATATGGGTAGGATGGGTGGAAAAAAGAAAGTAGGAATAAAATGGTCAAAGGCTTAGGGGGCCAGAATGTCCATGGGACAAGGATACCAGCCTGAGTGAAGTGGAGATAATAAGTCTTCTTAGTCTGAGAGGATAATAAGGTTTAATAAGTCTCATTAGTGCTTGGCTTTCACATGACACCTTATTCCAAAGAGCTCAAATTACTTTACAAACTGTATCTAATCACTTTTTTTCTCATCTCTGTAGAGTAGGGAAGAGAGAGAGGGATCATTCTAAAAGTAAATTCCCCTTTATTTGATCTTACTTTGTTAATTTATTATGTTTTGGGGGCTAGATCTGTGATTCCATCAGTGTAGGGGGATTTTCAGGACAGGAACTCCCTTCACAGAGGAAGATAAGCAATGTTTTAGGGAGGCTGCCTGCGGCACTTGAAATTTAAGTGACTTTTGCCAAGTAAGATGATCAGAGACAAGATGGAAAGCTAAATCAAGCTGCTTCTCCACCCCAGTTTATTTTCCTCTTAAAATTAAAAAAAATTCCTCTGGGTAACACAAAAATACAATATGGACCCTGCTCTTAAAGGATTCATAGTTGAATGGACAAGAAACACAAATAAGTATGATACCAAAGACTGTACAATAAGTATAAAGAAAAAGTTCAAGCAGAATGCTAGGGAAAATTAGAGGAAGATGTGATCCTTACAGAGGCTTGAAGCACACCCATGTTTTAGAAATTGGAAGAAAATGAAAAGTCAATTAAAAGAGAACAAGAAGGATCAGAGAGAAAGAGAAAATCATTGCATTAGATAAACTGAGAAAAGACAGAAGTCGGGGCAACTAGGTGGTGCAGTGGATAGAGCACCAGCCCTGAAGTCGGGAGGGCCTGCGTTCAAATCTGACCTTAGACACTTACCACTTCCTAGCTGTGTGACCTTGGGCAAGTCACTTAACCCCAATTGCCTCAGCAAAGAAGAAAAAAAAAATAAAGAGAAAGAGAAGTCACATATTTCAGCACATATTTATTTATTTATTGTTTTCTTATTTTTTTTATTAAAGCTTTTAAATTTTCAAAACATATATATGGATAATTTTTCAACATTAACCCTTGCAAAACCTTGTATTCCAATTTCCCCTCTTCCCCCCACCCCCTCCTCTATATGGCAAGTAATCCAATATATGTTAAACATAGTAAAAAAAAAAAATTTTAACAGGGTATGTTAAATCCAATATATACATATGTATTTATACAATTATCTTGCTGCACAAGAAAAATCAAATCAAAAAGAAAAAAATGGGAAAGAAAATAAAATGCAAACAATAACAAAAAGAGTGAAAATGCTATGTTGTGATCCACACTCAGTTCCCACAGTCCTCTCTCTGGCTCTCTTCATCACAAGATCATTGGAACTGGCCTGGATCATCTCATTGTTGAAAAGAACCATGTCCAGCAGAATTGATCATTGTATAATCTTATTGTTACCACCAACACATATTTATTAAGGGTCAAAACCTTCTGCTTCTGAGACACTAGGGATACAAACAAAAATGAAAGCTCCAACCTTTGAGGCAACATAAATTTTATCAAGTGTGAAGGGTGGGGATAAACACCTAAGTACAAAATGTATCCACTGTGTCATCTCTGCTCTAAAACCAACTTTTTCATAAATTTAATTGTTGACTTCTAGGCTCACTGGTAATATTGGCCAATCATTATAGTGATAAATTTGGAGCTTGCAAGAACTATAGTTTGTGTTTATGTTTATTCTCTTTGTCATTCTAAGAGAAAAAAGAAACCTAAAGATCTCAATCAATCACAGTCAGCAGTCCCCTCTGATCACTCTCACTCAGTAGTTGCTGGATAAATTAGCTCTTTAATATGAAGGGAAATGCTGGGTTCAGAGTCTGAAAACCAGGTTTCAAATACTTATTTTCTGTTTACTACTTAACTTGGGCAAATCTTATCATCCCTCTGTTCTTGGGTTTCTTTATCTATAAAATTAGAGGGTTGAACCAGATAGCTTCTCTTGTCCCTTCCAGCTCTAAATTATGATCCCATGATACTATAAACGCAAAGTGATGGAGGTGGGGAGTGGGGGTGGGAAGAAGAACACTATCAACCAGGTGCATCAGTAGAGGACCTGATTAGGAGATAGCAGCTGAGCAGTCTTGAAGGAATTTGGGGGTCCTCTAACATAGAAGTGAGCAGGGGACAAGTATGAGGGACAGCCTGGTCAAATAAACAAAAAATCAAATAGCAAAAATAGATAACAGTGAATCAGTCTGCAGTATGGCTGGGTTATGCACAATAACCTTAGAAAGGTAGGCAGGGCTTTTTACACATACACACACACACACACACACACACACACACACACACACACACACACGAGTTTCTATTTGATCCTAGAGATAATTAAAGTCATTGAGATCCCTTGAGCAAGGGAGTGACCGGGTCAGATCTGTGCAGTAGTTCTGGGGAGCATGGGTTGTTGACAGGAGAGTCTGGAAGTAGGGAAATCAATTAGGAGGCAATTGCAATAGGGCAGGTGAGAGATGATGAAAGCTGAACTAGACTGGAGACTATGTACGTGGAAAGAAGGGATGACTGTAAGGGATGTCGGAGAGGTAGAAGAAGCGAGA
The DNA here is from genome assembly GCA_023553655.1 of Myrmecobius fasciatus. Taxonomy (NCBI): domain Eukaryota; kingdom Metazoa; phylum Chordata; class Mammalia; order Dasyuromorphia; family Myrmecobiidae; genus Myrmecobius; species Myrmecobius fasciatus. The sequence goes on along the minus strand of JAJPUD010007789.1, from coordinate 8,600 downwards.
CAAGGCAACTATGAGGCTAAAGGAGGTGAGGGAGAGGGAAGAGTTAAGGATGACTTTTAGTTTACAAATCTGCATGATTGGGAAGATGGCGGTGCCCTCACTGAAATCACTTTGGCATTGGGCAGCCTATTCCATACGAGGTGCTGTGAAGACAAAATACAAATACAGAGAATGATATCATCATAAGATCTCTTGAGGGGATAGAAGGGTCAAGTGAAAAAAAATTTAAGGATAGGAGAGACAGAGACGTTAGAAAGGGAAAGACTGAAAATAAGAGAAGAGAAGATGATAAAATGGAAATGTGTCAGTAGAGAGAGAGAGAAGGAATGAGATCAAGGATTGGTCACAACAAGAGGGAAAGGAGGAAAGGAAAGGAAAGCACTACAGCAAAGCATGAGGGATAACATCTGAGATATAAACCAAAACGAAGAGAGAGTTCATTTCAAATATTTAAACAGCCTTGTTTTTTTCTTCATAAAGTATGACACGGTTCTCTGTTGAGAAGAGAGGGCAATGCATGGTGTAAGGGGCTTCAAGAAACAAATAAAAGGTTATGGGGGATGTAAGAAAGAGAGAATCTGGGGAGAAGTAAAAGGATTGCCTGGTCTGGTAAGGACCCAGCTAACATTAATTTGTAGTGGGCCTAGTCTACAAGGAGATGTGATTTCTGCCAGTATTGTCCAGCATCAAGGAAAACTGGAGAAGGCAGGTGGGGAAAGGGGCCAGTTAATCAGAGCCGACCTTTGACAAGGCCTGAGTGCCTGATAGGAAAAGTCAGGGATTTGAATGAATATAGGGTTGAAATCAATGACTACAGTGCAGCATTAAAAGTCAAGCTAGAGCAGCAGTTTGGGAGTATGGGGAGATGGAGAGGAGGGCATAATGAAGCTGAAAGAATGGGTCTAAGAGAAAGGAGCCACAGGGAGAAATAAGTAGATTGGAGAGGATGATCCAATCAAGGTATTCTGGGCACCTCGGTAGCACAGCAGATACAGCACCAGACCTGGCATCAGGATTTAAAATTGGCCTCAGACACTATTAACTATGTGGCCATAGAAGAGTCATTTAACCCTCTTTGCCTCCATTTCTTCATCTGTAAAATAAGCTAAAAGGAAGAAAAAAAAAGACAAACCACTCCAGAATCTTTACCAAGAAAACCCTAGGGGAAAAGAGGTCCTAAAAGGTCAGGACAACAACTACAAAGACATTTCAGAGTTCTTGACTGTGAAAGTAGAACACATAGAGGCAATGAGGAGATCAAAAGTGTTACTGTCCATATGTGTAGCTGTAGCACAAAGCTACAGATTGTGGAATTTAAAGAAACTGATGAACTGATGAAATGATGACGTGAGGGGATATCACATCTTCTTTGAAGTTCTCAAAGGCACAGGTGAGGGTGGAGAAGACATGAGGTAAGCACCAAATTCCTTAAGACAAATGCCCAAAGTAATAAATCATCATCACCAGGGTCTGTAGGGCAATTATCTAGATGGAGCAAATGTTAGAGCAAAAAAGTCTGCTGAGATTATATGATGAACGATTCTGATGGAAGTGGCTCTCTTCCACAATGAGATGATTCAAGCTAGTTCCAATGGTCTTGGGATGAAGAGAGCCATTTGCACCCAGAGAGAGGATTATGGGAACTGAGTGTGGATCACAACATAGTATTTTCATTCTTTTTGTTGTTGTTTTCTTGCATTTTGTTTTCTTTCTCATTTTTTTTCTCTTTTTGATCTGATTTTTCTTTTTTTTTTCTTTTGCTGAGGCAATTGGGGTTAAGTGACTTGCCCAGGGTCACACAGCTAGGGAATGTTAAGTGTCTGAGGCCAAATTTGAACTCAGGTCCTCCTGACTTCAGGGATGGTGCTCTATCCACTGCTCCACCTAGCCTGATCTGATTTTTCTTGTGCAGCCTAATAATTGTGTAAATATGTATAGAAGAATTGCCCATGTTTGAATTACTTGCCTAAGGGAGGGAGTGGGAAAGGGAAGGGAAAAATTTAGAACACAAGGTTTTTCAAGGGTGAATGTTGAAAATTATCCAAGTATATGTTTTTAAAATAAAAAGTTTTAATAAAAATATATTTGTGATTAAAAAAAAATAAAAACTGGGGGAAAAAAGTTTGCTGAGTGAAGGTGACTGAGAGAGGGTCTGAAAATGTGGGAATGGGAAATAGAATGTATCTACTTCTGGTGGAATGTGTATCTTGGGTCATGAGCTCTTTTAACCGATACCAAAGTATGTGGCCAGAGATATAATGTCTTCTGGACACAGTCAGGTCCCCAAGAAAGAAGATGGAAGAAGGGCAGGAGGAAAAGGTCTAAGATAAAGAAAAGTTTGTTAACAATAGATCAGAATTCCAGAGAACAAGATGTAAGGAGAGGGCAGGTCTGGATGGAGACAAGAAGAGAATAGTTGAGGTGAATGAATTATAATCAGAAACAGTGATAGTGTGGGTTGGGGAAGAGGTTTGCTTTGGTAAACGGATTCTGTATCATTGGGATTAGGAAAGGAGAAGGTAGAAGTTAATTAGCCACACAAAGAGAGAATAGTGACTTTTGACTGAGGACCCTACCCCCAAGAGTCCACTGAATAGTGAAGGGAAGCATCAGCTCTCATTCAAAACAGTAGGTAAGAAAAGACCTCTGATAGGCATCTTGTCAGTGGAACTATAACCAAGTGAGTTCCTGATGGCCAAAGGTCTGAAGGTGGTATAAAGGGGGAAAAGTTGAAGCATGGTGTCAGGTACCCTGAAAGAGGTCAAAAGGAATGAGAAAAGTAAATTAAAAGGCCATCGGAGGGGCAGCTAGGTGGCACAGTAGATAGAGCACCAGCCCTGAAGTCAGGAGTACCTGAGTTCAAATCTGGTCTCAGACACTTAACATTCCCTAGCTGTGTGACCCTGGGCAAGTCACTTAACCCCAATTGCCTCAGAAAAAAAGGGGGGAAAAAGCCATTGGATTTAGCAATAATACACCTTCAGATTAAATAGTATTTTATCACTGTCCATATCTTTTGTCTTCCTATTAGATTATAAACTTTTTGAGGGTAAGACCTTTATTTATCTTTGCATTTCCCCATGTTATTTCACTTAACAAAGTGAATTGCACATTGTATAGGAGGGGGAAGAGACGTCAAATTTATTTAGTGTAGTGACTCTGAAAGAGGGAACTCCTGTTGCTATTGGTGTTTGTCCTTTGTTTTCAAGGAGGATCAATGACATCACTGGGTGATATCTTGACTTGAGCCTCATGAATTGAATTTAGGTGAGGTCCACCTGAACAAAGTCACCAGTTTTACTCTCTCTTCCAGTCATTGAAATCCCAAGGGTAGGACAAAAATCAAGATGATTGGTGATGGCTGGGATGCAGTGGGTGATTTGATGTCTTCTACATGTAGCCAAGCTCCAAAGGACCCATCACATCTGCTTCAGTCATCTGTATTGATTACTGGAACAAATTGTTCTCATCCACCCATTCTACTGGGGAAGTCTTTACATGCTTGAGGTAGACACCCCTCTAACTCACTGATGGATTTAAGACTAACAGTTACTTTAAACCTGAGTTAGTCTGGCACTCAAGATATTTATAAAGCATGGCCACTGTACAGCCAAGTTATGGGTTGAGGACCAAGTGGACACCAAAGGTAGATGATGGAACTCCTATTACCAAGTTAAATCCTGCATTACCCTATCCACATGTCCATAATCAGTTCAGCTTACTATAGTTCATAGGTTCCCAAATCTTTTCATTCATTTTTTTTTTCAACCTTCTTATCCCCTCTCAGCTGAGGGAAGCCCTTGCTTCATAGTTCAAAGAACAAATCAAAGCCATTGGCCAAGTGCTCTGTGCTCTTCATTATTCAGATCTCTTCCTTTTACATAAAGAGTTGAATTTCTTCCTCACTCAGGCAATTTTCTTTCTATATGAACCCCTGATCCCATTCCATCATAGTTTTTCTAAAAGATTGTCTTCTCCATCACCCCACTCTCTCATTAATTTTTAATCTTTCATTATCTATTGACTCCTTCCCTGCTACCTTGTCCCTCCCCTGTTTAAATTTATCCTCCATTGATCTCCACCAGCTATTGTCCTATATCTCTCTACTCTTTTCCACTAAACTCCTTAAGAAAACCATCTATGCTACTGATCCCTACTTTTTCTCCTCTCACTTGCTTCTAAACTTTTTGCCATCTGGATTCCAATTTCATCATTCAACTGAAACTGTTCTTTCCAAAATCCCCAATAAATAATCTTTCAACTGCTATTACTTTTTTCAGTCCTCATCCTTCTTGACCTCTCTGCCACTTCTGAAACTGCTGATCCTTCTCTTCTCTTACATACTCTCTCCGATCTGGGTTTTCCTAACTCTGCTTTTTCCTGGTCCTTCTCCTCCTCCCTGTCTGACCCATCTCCTTTGCTGAGGGTATTCCAGAGCTCTGGACTGAGCCTTCTCCCTTTGCCCTCCATGCTAGCTCATTAGAGAGTGACCAATGGCTTTGTGCCATTCTGCCTCACTTAAATCCAATTCACTTGCAAGTTAAGACATAGTCCTCATGATGTCATTGGTCTTCTTGGAGAATGAGGAACAGAAAGATGAGCAATACCAACCAACTCATGAGGTGATTTCATCACCCTATGGGTTCACTTGCTATCTCTTTGCAGATGATTTCTATATCTACTTGTTTACTCTAATTTCTTTCCTGAGCTTCAGACTCATATCACCAACTTCCAATTGAACTTCCTGAACTATCATCATGTCCAAAAAAGAGCTCATCTTCCCTCCCAAACATTCCCTTTTCCCCATCTTACAAATATTACTTCCTGACTCCATGAACCGTTCTCTATCCACTGTTACTATGTCTCTTGTATCGCACACCTTGGATGCTTAATAAATACCTGCTGAATAAATGAAATTGATGGGGAAACCCAGGCTGTGACATATACTACTACTTGTTGGGAAGCCTCCAGAGAATCATAAAAACAGGTTTTCATTACTACTTATTAAAGATTCATTTGGGCCTAAATGAAGAAACTGAATCACCTCTCAGTCTGACTCCCTCTTCTCTGTTTCCTCAAGCCCTGCACTTGTGTGCCTTAAAGAATGCCATTTTTGAAACTGGCATTGACCCATCACATTGACCCATTTCTCCCTGGAGCAGCTTCTCCCTGTAGGAGGTAAATCAGGTCTTCCCCGGGAGGCCCATAATGTCAGTGTAAGGTCAGGTTTGCAAAAGGAGGTTCATACTAGATAACAATAGTCCTTGTTTGACCACTTGAATGAGACTGTGCCAAAGTGCAGTAGCAGTGTTTTTTTTTTTTTTCCTCTTGGCTAGTTGCCTGGGGTTCCCTGTTACTATCTGAGTTGTGGTTGGTGAATTTATGAATCTACAGTCTTTAGTAAGTGGTTCCTCCTTATATCAGCCTAACACATCAACAAAACCAAGTCTTATCATTGGAAGAAGAACTCAGATTAAAAATAAGCCACAGAACTATATGATGTTACAGTTGGCAGAGACCTCATCCAATACTCTCATTTGAAAAATGAGGAAATGAGTCACTGAGATTAAGTAGTAATTTACCTATGATCAGATAAAAAGTCATTGACAGATCCAAGACTAGAACCCAAACTTGCTGATTTCCAGCCCAGTTCCCTTTCTTTTCACTATATAAACTGTATAATTAGACTTTAGATGTGCTCTTCCAAAATACATGTAATTAAATTATATTTTTTCAACTAATAAATATTATTTTCTTTCTTTCCCTCCAACAAAAAGAGACAAAATATTCATAACAAATATATGCAGTATAGAAAAAATATAGTTTGCAAATTCCCACATGACTGTGTGTAAAAATATGTCTCTTTTTGCAGAGTTCATCTCCATTTCCTCTCAAGATGGTAACATGCTTCATCATCATCAGTCTTATGAAATCATACAACGATCAGAATTTTTAAGTCCTTCATAGGCTGCCTTTATAATGTTGTTGTTATAGCATACAATATTCTACAGGTTCTGTTCACTTCATTCTACATCAGTTCATACAAATATTTCCAAGATCTGCAAGTATTCCCTCTCATCATTTCTTAGGGCACAAATATATTGATATACCACACTGTGTTCAGACATTTCCCAGTTGATGGGCACCCCCTTAGGTTCTAATTCTTTGCTACTGCAAAAAAAAAGCTTTATAAATATTTTTGTAAATGTGAGTCTTTTTAGTCTCTTTGATCTTTTTGAGGTATAAGTCTTGTAATGATTATTTTTGAATCAAAAGATATTTCCAATTTGTAACTTTCAGAGTACAGATTCAAGTTGCTTTTCAGAATGTCTGGACTAACTTTATAAAACAGTTCTACCACCAATATTTTAATGCACCTGTTTTCCTCTAGCCCAGCTATGTATCAATTTCTTCCTTCCTTTGTTCCTTCCTTCCTTCCTTCCTTCCTTCCTTCCTTCCTTCCTTCCTTCTTTTCTTTCTTTCTTTCTTTTTTGGTCAGGTTTGTTAATCTGATAGAGACAGGGTTTGCTTTAATTTGAATTTTTCTAATTATTAGTAACTAGGTACATTTTTTCATATGGATATTGATTACTTGTATTTCTTCCTTTGAAAACTTCCTATTCATATTCTTAGACCTACTTGGATCAATGAAAAATGCTTTATATTCTTATAAATTTTATTGGAAATGAGACTTTTATCAGAGAAAGTAGCTGCAGTTTTGGGGAGTTTTTTGTAGTTAACTGTTTCCTTTCTAATGTTAGATTAGGTTAATCTTCCCTTCTAATCACTGGCTTTGTTTGTGCACAACTTTTTAAATTTCATATAATCAGAATTGTCCATTTTATCTTCTCTGATCCTCTCTATTCCTTGTTTGATCATATACTCTTCACTTATCCATAGATCTGGAAGTTGCTGTCTAGTATAAAATATCTGACTCATATGTGGTAAAGATAATTAGATTTCTAATCTGAAATCTGGAAAGCTCTGCTCCATATCTCCAAAGGAAGATGGGTGTCTACCTTTGTAGAGAGGAAGAAGGCCTTTGCTACCCAACTACTAGTTTGGTTGAGGAGAAATAAACAAAATCCAGAATAGCCAGAGCTGGGTGATCACTTCAATCTTTTATCTCCATGGGAGGTATTGGGCTGGAGAGTTATTTCTATTTAGCCTATCTCAAATATTAATAGTTTAAATATACAATTTAGAGGGAACCAGCATTTAGGATAAATGCTATTCTACCAACAGTTTTAATGTACTTCTTTTCTTCTCTAATATTGTTAATTTCTTCCCTCACCCCCCCAAGGTTTGCTAATCTGATAGAGAAAGGGTTACCTGAGCCCCAGGGCTCCAATAAATCATTCAAAAGTTCACACCTTTCTTTTCACTCATCTCTCTCAAACTCTAAACTCTCCCTTCAGTCTTTCCACTCTTATATAGTGCCTGGGACCAAGAGGTTTTTTTTTTTTTTTTGCTAATTAAGAGTCATATTTCTTTCAATCCCCACAACATGTGTGGGAGCTTTAGGGAACTAGGAAACTTTAGGGAAGTTCCTCATGCCTAATTGAAAGTGAACTTACATCTATCTATATCCCAAGTGACAATTTTTTTTTTGTCCAGACTCTATGATTTCATCAATGAGGGGCAGATCCCCATTGATGAGATTGATATCAGTGACTCATCTATAACTTAATAATTTCAGACCCAGATGGCTTAATCACTGAATGGGTGTAGTCATAGTCAAAATGAGACCTGTTAAAAGCCATAGCTTAAGAATGCCAAGGTCTCCCACCATATCCAAGGACATCTCTAGTCAACCATGTGGCCACTGATCCAGATGGCTTTGGAGGAGAAAATGAAGCTGGTGACTTTGTACATTCCTCCCTCACTTCAATCCAATTCACTTGCATGCTATGGCATCATCTCTTTGGTGTCAAGATCCTTTTTGAGAACAAAGGACAAACAACAATTTAGCTGTGTTACTTTGGGATTTCTCTGATTATATCATCAGGTACTTCCTCCTCTTCCCTCTTTTTCTGTGTTTTTCTCTTATTAGATTGTAAGTTTCCTTGAGAGCAGGGATCATTTCTTTTTTTCATATTTGTATCCCCAGTGGTTAGTATTATAATAAGCACTTAATAAATGTTTATTGATTATGAACCTCAGAGAGTTTAAAATGTGCATTTTTAAAATTATTAGTGATTTGGGAGCATCTTTTTCAAATAGTTGTTGATAATTTGCTTTTCTTCTTTTAAGAACTGTCTTCTTGTATCCTTTGATATTTATCTATTGGAGAATAGCTCTTGGTCTTATATATTTGAATCATTCTTGGATATCAGAACTTTTTCAAAGAAACTTACTGCAAGGATTTCTCCCTCCCCAGAACCCTTTCCCCACCACAGTTAGCTGCTTCTCTTCTAATTTTAGCTCCATTGATTATGTTTGTGTAAAATCTGTTCTATTTTATGTGATCAAATCGTCCATTTTATCTCCTGTGATCATCTCTATGCTTTGTTTGGTTAAGAAGTCTTATCCTATGCAGATCTACCAAAGGTATGTCCTTCCATTCTCTTCTAATTTCTTGATGATATGTTTTTTTTTTT
>JAJPUD010007788.1:0-101125 GCA_023553655.1 Myrmecobius fasciatus | reverse complement strand
CCCTTCCTTCTCCCTCCAGGGTTCTCCCAGTCCACCCTTCCCCAGCCCACACTGTGCCCTCAGATCCCTAAGTGGTTGTCCCTGCTCCCACATTCCCGCCCAACCTCAAGCCCCGCGTCTGCCCCAGCCCCAGCCCCAGGGGTGGGGGGCCGTTACGTGGCTACTGAGCCGCTCGCTCTCCGCTGCGGTGGCGTTGCCTCCCCAAAGTAACGACGCCATAGCTCCCGCCGCTTGCCGCTGCTCCCGCAGCGGCTCCTGGCCCCCAGCACGTGCTTCCAACACTGGCACGAGGACGTGCCCCGCCCCCGCGCCTAGACCAATGAACTGGCTGAAGGGATAGACGCCTGAGAAATTTCTCTAGGATGCATGCGCCGACTCCATACGTGGGTTGGGAAGATGCACCTGTATGTCTTGGTAGTCTCTTAAGCTTTTCGAATTGGATCTTGGACGTCAGGTAGACCAGGCACTCTTTATCCGGGATTTTGAATTTGCCTTTTTCTTTTCTTATTTCTTTTTTTCTTTCTTCTTTCTTTTCTTTCTCTTTCTTTCCTTCCTTCCTTTCTCTTTCTTCTTTTCTCCTTTCTCCCTTCATTTCTTTCTTTCTTTCTTCTTTTCTCTTTCTTTTCCTTCCTTCCTTTCTCTTTTCTTTTCTTCCTTTCTTTTCTTTTTCTTTCTTCCTTTCTTTTCTTTTTCTTTCTTTCTTTCTTCCTTTCTTTTTTTATAATGACCTTTCCTTTGGAATCTTATGTATTTTATTTTATGTTTTTTCAAAACATGATTCTGAGAAGTCCCTAAGCCTCATCAGATTGCCTTAAGGGATCCACAACACACACACACACACACACACACACACACACACACACACACACACAAAGGTTAAGAAACCTAATGCAGTTCGATTTCTTCATTTTTACATGATAAAGTCTCAGAGATGTTGGTAACAAGATTGGGCACTAATCATTACAGTTTGAGGAGAGTGATAGATTTTGCTCTAAAGAAAACTTTCTCCAAAACCAAATCTAGAACCAGGTGATGACTATGATCTATGACTAAGTGGGTTATTAGCACCCATAAATGCACTTCAGACTAGCCAAATTTCGGCATACAATGCAAAATAGCTACTAAGGAGCTTAGAGAAAGAAGAGTGACAAAGTATGCTCTGTATGAAAGGAGGATGGAATTTAAAATGATCAAAACGATCAAGAAGTTGACTGCATATTCTAAAGAGCAATTTGGAATTTATGACCAAAGAACTATAAAACTGTGCATACCCTTTGGCCCAGCAGTACTTCTGCTAGGTCTGTATCCCAAAGAGATCATAAAAAAGGGAAAAGGTGGTGGTAAAGAATTGGAAGTTGTGGGCATGTCCATCAATTGGGAAATGGCTAAATAGGTAATGGAATATTATTGTTTTATAAGAAATGATAAGCAAATAGATTTCAGAAAAACCTGGAAAGACTCATATGAACTGATATTGAGTGAAATGAGAACCAAGAGAACACTATATAGTAAGAGCAAAAAAAAAAAAAAAATACAATGAGAGCCAGAGAAAGAACAATGGAGTCTGAATGCAGATTAAAATATACTATTGTCATTTTTTTTGTTGTTTTTTTTCTCATTTTTTTTGTTCTGATTCTTCTTTCACAACATGGCTAATATGGAAATATATTTAATATAATTGTATAAGTATAATCTATATCAGATTTCTGTCTTGAGGAAGGGCAAGGGGAAGGAGAAAGAAAAAATGAAAACCCAAATTTTATAAAAATAAATATCAAAAACTAATAAATTTTTTAAAAGTTAAAAAAAAACCTAGAAGACAACCTACAAAATTAAATTAAAAAGCCCTTTTTGCAGAGGGAAATGAAATTTTAAAAAATAGCATATAAACATAATTTTTTACTTCCAAATTCTTTGCTTCTTCTTACTACCTTTCCCACTGAAGGAAAAAATAAAAAAAACAAAACCTACCACATTTACGTATACATATGTATATGCATACATATATATAACCTTATAAAATGAATTTTTGCGTTAGCTATCTTTTAAAAAAGCAGAAAAATATTCTTCGGTTTGCATTCTGAGTCCCATCAGTTCTATCCATCCATCTCTCTAAAGGTGTATAACATGTTTCATTATGAATTTTTTGGATCTATGGTAGATCAATGTTAATTAGAGTTACAAAGCTTTTCAAAGTTGATTATCTTTACAACATTACTGTTACTATTTACATGGTTTTGGTCATGTTCATTTCACTTTGCATAAGTTCTTAAAAGAATTCACAGGCTCTTCTGAAACTCTCTTTCATCATTTCTTATAGCATAGTATTCTATCACATTTATATACCATAACATGTTCAGCCTTGGATAGTTTCTCAGTTTCCAATTCTTTGTTATCACAAAAATAGATATTTTTGTCCATATAGGGTATGTTTCTTTCTTTGATCTCTGTGATATAGCCTTAGTAGCAGTATTGCTGGGTCAAAGGGTATGCAATGTTTAATAACCTTTTGTGAATAATTCAAAATTTATTTCCAGAATAGTTGGACTAGTTAAGAACTCCACTAACAGTGCATTAATATATCTGTTTTTTCACTTTCCCTCCAACACTTTTCATTTTTTGTTTCTCATCTTAACTAATTTGTAAGGTGATACCCCAGAGTTGTTTTAATTAACATTCATTTTTTCATGTAACTATTGATAGCTTTTTTTTTTCTTCTGAAAAATGCCTATTCATATCTTTTGGTCATTTGTCAATGGGAGAATGACTTATTCTTGTAAATTTAAATCTGTTCCCTATATTTTTTAGAAATGAGATCTTTAGCAGGGAAACTTGCAACAAAAAAGAATTTCCCCCAGTTTCCTGCTTTTACTCTAAATTAGCTACATTGGTTTTGTGTATTTTTTTTTTTCATTTATGTACTCAAAATTATCCATTTTGCTTCCTATAAACCTATCTCTTCTTTGGTCATGACCTCTTCTTCCATCTATAGCTATGACAGGTAATTTCTTCCCTGATCCATTCTTTTTAGATTACTTTTTTATGTCTAGATTATGCACCTATTTGAGCTTATCTTGGTAGATGCTGTGAGATGTTGGCCTATGCCTAGTTTCTGCTAGTCTATTTTCCTGAATAAAGTCGAATCTGAATTTTAACGATCTCCTTGGCCCAGTTTCTATAGAAGTATGTTCATCTTTTACTTTGTTGAATTGAAGAAATTTTTGAGCAAAAGGCAGAGGCTACCACATAAGGCAGATTCCTCACTGAAGGAGAGTGGGTGTTGTAGAGGCTCATATTTATAATAGCGTTTTGTAACTCATTGAGTTCTTTTATCTGTGGTTTTGAAATCTTAGTGTCTGGGCCCTTTGTATGAACTTGTTGGGCATGATCTCTCCATGGTGCTGAAGTCTCCTTACTTATTGATCACAAGTCTTCCTCACTAGCCCTACTCTGATTTTAACTTAAAACCGATTAAAGTTCATTGTCCTTATCTTGGAAAGGTAGAATTCCCCCCCCCACTTATTATGTACAAATACCCCTCAATCTTATGTACCCTTAAAAAAACCCTCCTAAAATAGCACCAAGAATTTTTTTTTTTTCTTATGCGGCTATTTCAAGAGTGGAGTTGGGCGGAGATAGGGAGATGTGCGTCCTAGGCAGGCAAAAACGTGAGGTAAGGGCTCCTCCCCTCAGCCCAACCGCTTTGGTTCTTCGAACTACATTTCCCATCAAGACTTGAGAACGCCACGTGCTGAAGCCTAGAAATCACTTCCTGTAGACCAAAGTACTTCCTGGAGGCTTTCGCTGCTAGAAGGTAAGTGTTTTACGGCCAGCTCTTGGGCATGTCCCTTATCACTAGATTCCTAGTTCTTGGGGTAAAGAGGATATTGGGGTTGGGAAGACCACCACGCGTTGCCCTCACTTCTTAGCCTCAATTCTCTCTGCCAGAGGTACAGTAGACGGGTGGCTGTAACCCTATGCTGCGGTAGGTGCATGCCCCTGAAAGCTCCTAGCTTTGGGGAGCCTAGTCCTTCTTAGGGAGTTCCCTTCACCTAGAAGGCCGAACTCCTGGTGGTTCCTGTAGACCTTGGTGAGGGGAGGGGGCTGTATACATTATGAGCTGTAGCTCTTAAGTTTTAGGAATTGGCTCTGATTAACTAGATTGTCTTCAATTTCTCTAGAAAACCCATATTACCCGTGAGGAGTTGTTACTGTGAAACCACTGAACCAGAAGCCTGAGGGTCTAACTAAAGATTTTGAAATAGAATTAAAACTTGGCTGCTAGTAAGAATGCAAAGTCAAGAGTTATATTGTTGTGAAAGAAGCATGATTTAAATTTTAAAATGTTGTGGAGAAAAGGAAATTTAGCAGGCATTAAAGCTTCTACATGTAATTGATTCAAATGCAAAACTAGATTGTGAATTTTAGATTTTTATTTTTAAACTCGTCCTTTGAACAGCTCCCTTAGTAAAATTACAAACCCTGTTAAAACAAGTGGCCACAATAACAGCAAGGAGACTCATGTGGGAAAAGAATGCTAGTAAAAGACTGGACAAGCCCAGAGCTTAGGCTTGAAATAGCTTAAAGCAAAACGCCATTGGTTTAAAAAAAAAAAAAAAAAAAAAAAAAAGAGTATAAGGGACGATTTAAAGCACTTCTTGGCTTCAGATGCTTACATGAGGATTCTCATTTTCTTCCCTTGCCTATTCCTTACCCCCCATCCCCCTTCCCCAAAGAAAGCAAAGTTAAGAGTTACCATTTAGGTATCTAAATGGTAAGAGCAATTAGCTGTTTATGCCACAATTTGTAGTAGAAATTATACAAAAGTATTCTGGAATTTTAATTAAGTACAATTTGTTTTATAATATATGTTGTTGGCCACAGGAATTAAGGTTACACAGATTTAGTCAGTTTTGAAGTGACCAAACTGATAAATTACATTCAATTTAACAAATTATATTCAACATACATTTATTAAGTATCTGCTCTATGCAAGGAATTCTTGAAGTTCTGACCTGCAACACAGTGCATCTATACATTATAAAAAGCTGCTTTTAGGAACCTTGCAATGATTGGACATAATAGCTTTTCTCTAGCAATAGGAAATATGATCTTTGATTCACTCTATTCTCTAAAGGCAGGGCTTGTATTCTTATTCCTTATCTTCATTCCCTCAGCTCTTACAGAATCTGGAGGAAGGGGAGCTGTTTGGGGAATGTAGGCAGGAACAGAATTCTATGAATTGGGAGTTCTAATTCATTATCATCTTGGTATATTAGGAAGTACCTGGTAGAGATATGGGCAAGTTTATTCATTTCTAAAATATTTTTATTAAGACAGGTTTAAATCCCAGCAGCTATAAAAATCAAAGAATGACAATTGACTAATAAAATCACAAAACAATTCAGTTTGGCCAAATGGGAAAAAAGCACAGAATACAAGTAGTGCTTATCATCAAATGTGACAAAAAGACTACAAGCTTGGTTCTTTCTCTGGCATGATTTGTCTTAAGAGTGCTGGGTTTGCGAATGGCAATTTGGAAGTTACTTGGCATCTGACACTGTTTGGAATGGAAACAAAAAAGCCAGTGATGGATGAAGTCCTTCCTTAAAATGTTCGCCTTTTTAAAGTCAGTTGTTTCTCTTTATGGAAAAGGTTAACAAACTAGGTAGTCACAGATTATCCTGAAGGATCTAGTAGGAAACTAGACAGTAAAGAACTAAGAAGGAGAAACAGGAGAAGGGAGCTTCCGGGGCATGATACCATTTGCTAGGTCACAGCGCACACCCCAACGTAAGGCAGATCTTTTCTTCATGGTTGGTACTAAGTAGTTGTTAGGGACATATATGTGCTGAGGCTTGGATTGGGGCTCTGATCGACAGATCATCTGCTCTCGAACACCCCAACGAAGGTCTTTCCTTTGATCCTCCCCAGGGAACCTCATTGAATCCCAATCTCTTTTGTATTCAAAGTACCGGGCTACTCTGTCAATCTTTCCCCTGTTTCGGCCTAGCTGATCCAATTTTGGGAGGATGAATGACTTAGGTCGGTTTGAAACAATCAGATCTTGTTCATAAACTGGAGATTCCATTGCTTCTCTTTGTAGAAAGCAGATGATTTCTTCTTCTTCCCGAGAAATGTCATGGTAGGAATGTTGTGGGTACAACTTTTCTGAACTTTCCATACCTTCTGCCTCAGTTTCATTTTCTTCCTGGCAGAGCTGCAAGTTCATTAGTCTTTGCCTCAAGTTCCAGAGTTCCATGTCATTTTCTATACTAGACCCTGAATCACTTATAACAGACTCATCTGTAACTAGTACTTCACCATCTGGCTTCCTACGAAGAACTTTCCTCTTCATTACTGGCTTCCGGACTATTTGGGAGGTGTCTGAACCAACATCGGAAATTGTAAGATCTTCTTGTGCACAGCGCAGATGCATAGGTAGAGCGCGTGCCTTGCCCAGGGTCACTGAAGCTTTAGTATAGGGATCATACTGGTTTGACCTGGCTTCTCTTATGTTATCTCCCTCACCCTGCCCTGCACAGATCTGGGTAAAGGCTATAGCAGCGGCTGCCATACGTTCTTCTGGATCCATAGTGGCCCATTTTCGCTTATTAGGTCCCATGAGTTTCTCCATCGCTGCTTCTATGTTGTAGGCATTTCTGTTAAAGAAAACATTGAAGAACTTAAGTATTTGACAAGACTGCTCTAATATTAATATACCACATTCACTAATTTGTCAGTTTTCTGTTTCTGACAAAACATTTATTGTAGTCATGCCCAATACTTTGGAAGTGAGCATTCTCAATTATTTTGAACTACTGACTAAACAATTTACACATTTATAGTAGATGTGACTATCTGAAGCAATACTTAGATATTCAGAATAAAATTTTTTTTGGTTATTTGTCCACCTTCACCTTCTACTCTCATATAATACCATCTTATACTTTCTACTTTTTTGACCTTATACTATTCATCTGATGCTAGATGTATTTCATTGCTATTATTTTTCAAACTTAGTTCCTCATTTGTCTACACTTGATTTTTCACATATTCCCCTACCTAAAAATAATGATGCTTTGTTACCCTATCAACAATTGTTACAAAGGATAAATGGATGAAGAGTAAGGAATGACGCTTAGCAGCCTAATTTTCCTAGATAAAAATGTTTTAAGGTTGTAAAATTAATTTTTAACAGTTCTTACTGTTTCCTTAGGCAAACAAAAATGACAATCTCAAGATTCAAAGTTTAGGAAAAATACTAGAATTTTATGTGAAAAATTAAGCATGTAACTAACTTAAAAGCTCTCTATAGTCACTTTTGTCTTTTAGTCATGTGAGACAGATTTCTATAATAGCTATGTTGACAAAAGCAAGAAAAATAAACTGAAAAGCAGTAAATTCAAGCTGCACCTAAGAATTCGTTAGTTCTCTTGAGATTGATAGTATTTTTTTATCGTGAATCCTTGGATCATTGATCAAAGTAGCTAAGTCTGTTTTCACAGTTGATCACACTTCACTACTGCTGCTATTTCTTTTTCTTTCTTTCTTTCTTTCTTTTTTTTTTGCTGATGCAATTGGGGTTAAGTGACTTGCCCAGGATCACACAGCTAGGAAGTGTCTGAGGCCAGATTTGAACTCAGGTCCTCCTGACTTCAGGGCTGGTGGTCTATCAACTGAGCCACCTAGCTACCCCCACTACTGCTGTTATTATACACAAAGATCATGGCTTACCCAATCTGCTCATCTTATTTTATGCCATTATTGAGGAAGTTCTAAATCCAATAGCCCAATTGTGTTGCCACCACCTGGTGCTTTCATATTATTAATGATAAAGGTTCAGTGTCTTCCCCTACTTAACCATCCCTACAGTCTTAATTTCATCTGAATCTGTTATTTTTGAGGAAGAAATTCAAAAGTAGAAGACTGAATGAGTTTTGTAGAGGCTGTTACCAAAATTACTATTAATACTTGACATGGAAGACAGTATTTTAGAAAACTTAAAAATTACCTTTTTTCTGCCATTGAAATTACTTTAGATTAAAGTTTCTTAATTGTTTCTGAGCTTTGTTTCCAATGTGGAATATAACCATCGATAAGTTCTTTCAATCAGTTAAGCCTTCTATTTTATCACCTTGAAGATGGAGCTGAATACTTGAGAAAATATGTGGATCAAGGCACTCAGAAATCTTCATCTGAAATATTGGTAAGTGAAAACACCTCAGTAAAGTAGAAAGGTAATACAAGTAGCAAGCTGTTATAAGTAGAATCTTAAAAGGAATAATGATTAAATAGACATTTTTAGTAATTAAGTAGAATTTTGAAAAATCAATAGTCTGTTTTCAATGATTCCCGTTTTAAAAAAATCCAGATAAATTAAACAGGTGGACAAAATCGAGAAAGCTTCCAAACATCGTTTTAGCTATTTCTAAACAAACTTGCAAATATAGGTAGTAATGGCTTTCCCTTGAGTTTTTGTTTCTTTTCCTTCCCTTGCCCCATGAAAAGCATCAGAAAGCAGATGAAGTAGAATATTTGAAATAGCTAACAAGTGGCTAAATTACTTCATGTTAACTTCTTGGATTCATGAACACTGGCAAAGGACAAGGTTCTTCAAAATATAGAAGATAATGAAATCTGAGGATGTATTTGAAAGTATGACTATAGTAATACCTATGATATAATCACCATGAAGTGCTTCATTTCTAAATTCTTATTTAAGGCAGAGACAAACTACATATTTTTTTACATTTCGGAGTCACACAATGGAAGGAAACATAGACACAAATCAGACTGAGACACTCCTGAAGAGAATACAAGAACTGGAGAGAGAGGTACAGAGGCTGCAACAGGAGCAGGCTGACAAGAAGAGCCCAAATATCAGAGGACAAAGTTCCACTGAAGTTGGAAAACCAAAGAAACGGCATGATCGTGCTTTTAACTTCAGTGCATATGGTCAAAGACATGTAGCTCTAAGGATAGCTTATTTGGGCTGGGGATACCAGGGTTTTGCCAGTCAAGAAAACACAAACAACACCATTGAAGAGAAACTGTTTGAGGCACTAACCAAGACTCGTCTAGTAGAAAGCAGGCAGACATCTAATTACCACCGATGTGGGCGAACAGACAAAGGAGTTAGTGCCTTTGGACAGGTGGGTTGTTTTTTTCTAAACTTTGTAAGATGCCAGGATGTTGGGTATACATGCTGTGGGATTAGGTTTATTGAAAATGTAAAATGATCTTTTCCTAATTTTATAGGTGATTTCCCTTAATCTTCGCTCCCAACTTCTAGGAAGCAAGAAGCCAGAAGATCAAAGTTTGAAAGACAGTATCAATGACTCTGTTGAAGAGATTCGCTATACCCATATCCTCAATCGGGTCCTCCCTCCAGACATCCGGGTGCTAGCTTGGGCCCCTGTAGAACCTAGTTTTAGTGCCCGGTTCAGCTGCCTTGAACGGACTTATCGCTATTTTTTCCCTTGTGCTGATCTAGATATTGAAGCCATGAATGATGCAGCTCAAAAATATGTTGGCACTCATGATTTCCGGAACTTATGTAAAATGGATGTGGCCAATGGTGTGATAAATTTCCAGAGGACTATCCTGTCTGCTAAAGTACAGCTAGTGACCTTGCAGGGTCCAGGGGAGAAACTTCAACAGCAGGAACCATTCCAGTTGTGTCAATTTGAAGTGATTGGGCAGGCTTTTCTTTACCATCAGGTACGATGTATGATGGCCATTCTTTTTCTGATTGGCCAGAGAATGGAGAAACCAGAGATCATTGATGAACTTCTGAACATAGAGAAAAATCCCCAAAAACCACAGTACAGGTAATGGAAAATTCCAATAATTTTACATAAAAATTTTTTGGGGGGTATTCTATTCTCTCATTGTTCCTTACATTTAATGTTTCCCAAACATACTTTTGGGCCAAGCATCTTAAATATAAATAGAAAATTTCCTCCAAATAAATACTGATGTAACTTTTTAACTTCTAGATTAATGGTATAAGGATGTACTCTCTATTCAGGTGAATCTGGAAGCAGGCATTAATTTGTTTTTCTTCATTGAGTTTCACTTATTACTATGCCACTTTTAATACATTCTCTTGTGTGTACTTCCTACTTGTTATCCCTCATTTTGAGAGCATATCAACAATTTAGGATTGGAGTTCTACATGTAGAACTCGTTGTGGCCCACTTTTATAAATCAGGTTTCAATTAACAAGTATATCTTGGTCTTATGAGTGTGAGTGTTTGTTTTAAACTAGTTTAAGAGAAGTTAGCTTTTGTGGTATTAACTCATTTTTTTACATAACTTGGATCAGTACTGGAATTTTCTTCTAATATAGGTCAAATCCAAATATCCAAAAAAGGGTTTATTTCTATTTTGATTATAAACCACTTCAAGGACAAGGAACAAATTTAATTCATTGGTATCTTTCAATAGCATCCAAGAAAAGTCGATCTTGTAGCATACACTTAATATTAACTTTTATAAAAAGCTGAAGAAATAAATGATCTTTTCTCTTTGCAGCATGGCAGTGGAATTTCCTTTAGTTCTACATGACTGTAAATTTGAGAACATCAAATGGATCTATGACCCGGAAGTTCAGGAGTTCAATGTTACACATCTGCAGCAACTGTGGGCTAATTATGCAGTTAAAACTCACATGTTATACAGCATGCTTCAGGGACTGGACAATGCTGCCATATCCCTTGGATCAGGTAGGTGAGAAAAACCTGAAACTATGGGAGGGAAGAGAAGATTACTAGAAAGACTAGAGGTTTCATTATGTTAAAATTCATGTAATTGCTAATTGTGTACTGTAGGATCGAAGAGAAATGAAGTGGCCAAGTGGAAAGATGTCAAACCTTCTGTCCAGAAGCAGATCAGTGCCTTTGTAGAGGGAGTGAAAACACGAACCTATAAGCCATTATTGGATCGTCCTAGATGTGAAGGCTTAGAGTCCCGAATCCAGCACTTTGTTAGAAGGGGACGAATTAAGCAACCACAAGAATACCAAGAGGAAGAAAGAAAAATCAAAAGGGACCACAGTGATACTGCAGAAGAAAACAATACCTCAGAAAAACTAACGAAGAAGATCTGTGTTACTAGGAATTAAAGATACATGATCTTAGCAAACACAATGAAAAATGAAAGGGCAGATCAGTTTAAAGACCAACCAGAATGAATTTTTGTTGAAGAGCTAGAGTATACAAACTTTTTTTTTTTTAAAGGAACAGTATGTTCTCATATCTGGTTTTCCATGAAGTTTTAGGTTAAAACAAAATCAAAATCTTACAGTTTTAAACTGAACTTCCTATGTTCCAAGTATGAAGTTAGTGGTTGATGAAAGCACAACTTGGACCAACAGGGAACAGGGACGAGTCAGCAATATAAATGGAAATATTTCCCACAGCTAGAAACTTGTGCCTTTGTTTTAAATTTATTAAAGAAACTTGATTTAAGGGGGGGGGGGGAGATTACTCTTAAAAAAGTTGATCCTACTGTTTGTTTTTCATTAATTATCTGAGCTTTACAAGAGGTTCCCCTGAGTGGAATGAAGAGAGCACAAAAAATGAAATAAGGTTAAAAAGATGGATTGAAACTAGATTGTGAAGATCCTGAAATGTTGGGAGTGAAAGGCAGTGGGAATCTACTAAAAGTTTATAAGGAGCATCATGACATGGAAATTCTTTGGCTGTAATCTTTACAATCATGTGGAAAATGATTTGGAAAGAGAAAGGTCTGATGTGAAAGAGATGAATTAGGAAGCAAGATCTGACAGGTTGGGGTCTGTTAGTGGAGAAAAAGGGTTGGACAATGAGGATTTGGCAATTAATTGCATAAAGCAGGGGCTGTGGGAGAGAGGCAAAATTGATTTATGAATCTAGATGACAGGAAGCTTAGAGAAGATGAAATTTATAAGGAATGGGTGCTAAGTAAAAGAAATGATCAAAACAATTTAGCCTGTTCTTTTATTCAATTCTAGGCTCAACTTACTGTTTATTTACAGTGACTTTCAAAGACGCACAAATGCATACAGATGTACCTATGTGTGATGTCCTTTATGTTATCTATGAGTGCATACTCAACATTTTTTGTGTACTTCACTTTCCTAGGTGAATGATTAGGTGAAACTTTAAAGGTAACTTCACTGTATCAATGTTTTCTATCTTATTCAAAGCATGGTGGTATAGGTGTCTGAGCCCCCTCCTTTTTCAAATTCAGTATTCAGATAAGTCTTCCCCCTCAACTTATGCCCTTATACTAGGGATTTCATTGTGCATATTGATACTTGTTCAAACTCCTTAGGGATGGTAAATGTTAAAGCCTCCTTTAACAAAATCTGTCATTCCTCTGTCTCTGTCTTCCCCTTCCTAAACTTATTTGCTCTCCCTGTGACCTCTGATCCCTTTAACCCCTCAGCATTTTCTCAATAGCTTTTATCCCTATTCTTATTTCTCTTCCCAATTATGATCTTGTAAACTACATGCCTGAGTGAATGAACGCCACATTGCCATCAACTGTTAAACAACTTGCTGTTTTAGTACTGCCAATTTCTTTCAAAATTCTAGATTGGGATTACTCCCACCATTCCTTTTTTCCTACTTCTACTGAAGTGCTACCAAACCAGACTTCGAAATAAGCAAATTTGGTACACTATAAATTCATGTTATCCAACTTTACCTGGGCTCTCCCTACAGGAAGACAATTTTTACTCTTCTTCAATTAATTTCTTATTTCATTCTCTATAGGGGATAATCTACCTTGAAACTCCCATACTCATTTCCTGAGAAAATAGGCTATATATGATGTAAACTCCCTTTTCATTTCAAAAATTAACATCTTCCCATCCCTCAACTTCTTCAGACTGAAGATGTTTACCTTTTCCTTGCCAAGGCCAATCTCTTTATATAATCTTTGATCTCAAGCTTTATTATCTTCTTAACCATCCTTTAATCATCTCTCTCCTCACCTACTAGTCTTAAAGACTACCCACTGGACCTGGATGGCTCTGGAGGGGAAGTGAGGCAGGTGACTTTGCATAGCCCTCCCTCACTTAAATCCAATTCATTTGCATCTTATGGCATCACCTCACTACCACCCACTGGTTCTTTCCTTGCAATTTTCCAAACATGCCCAAGCTTCCCCTATCCTCTTAAAAAAACAAACCAAAAAAACAACTCAAAACTTTCTCTAGTCTTTTCTTTCTCAACCAAATTTCTTGGGGGGGAGTGGGGGGGGGGGGGAGAAGTTCTTCACATATACCTCCAGTTCATTTCTTCTCCCACACTCAATCCTTTGTAGTTTGGCTTGCAACACACAACTCAACTGAAATTGCTCTCTTTAAAGTTACCAGTGATCAATTGTCCAATCAGTTGGCTTTATCTTAGTCCTCATTTAAGCTTAATTTCACGACAGCATTTGACGTTGTTGAGATCATATTCTCTCTTCTGGATTTTTATGATGCTGACAATTCCCTTTAATGTTTTTGCTAGCTCATTATCTCCAGTCTCCCAAGCTTCATCAAAGGTATTTTGGACAAACGAATTGGATGTCCCAAAACCATCTCAGTTATGCCCAGAACAAAACTTTCCTACTAAATGCATTTTTTCTAAAGTCTATTTCTGCTGAAATGGCCACCAGTCTTCCAGTCAGTATTCCTGTTCTCAATTCCTTTTTCCCTCACCCAGCACATCCAAGTTGTTGCTGAATCATGCCATTTCTACTCCCACAACATAACTTGAATGTGTGCTGTTTATTCATATCTTAGTTCAGGCTCTCAGTAATTGCCAGATTGATCCATAATGTAAGTTCCTTATTCTCCCAGTCTCAAGTTTCTCCCCACTGCAGTCTACCTACATATATGCCAAAGTCATTTCCTTTGGTGTATAGATCTGTCACTTCAACATTTAATAAACTCCAATGGTTCCTTATTGCTGCTAAGATCAAACAATTAATTTTTCTGTTTATTTTTTAAACAGTATGGCTCCAACAACCTCTTACCTCACTGTACATTGCTTCCCTCCTATGCTCTACAATCTAGCCAAAGTGGCCTTAACTCCCTAAAGTGTCACTTCATCTCCCATTTTTATGACTTGTGTTGGCTATCATCACTGTCTGCAATGAACTCCTTTCTCATCTCTGCCTCTTTTTCTTCAAGATAAACTCGAGCAATACCTCACTGAAGCCTTTCTTAATTTTCCCAACTCTTAGTGCTTTCCCCCTCTACTCTGTATTTATTTTTCTGTAATATGTGTATACTTATACAACCCTTCCCTCCCTTAGAATTCAAGTTTTTTTGAAAACAGGGATTGTCTGATTCTTTTTATTTGTATTCCCAGGGAAACACAGTGGATGCTTAATAAACACTTATAGATGGATTATTTGGTTATGAATTTTACTCAGGCTCCAGATTTAGTCAACAAATATTTTTTATTAAGTGCCTGCTATAAGCTAAGCATTGTGCCAAATACTGGGATATAATTATAAATGACAGTTCCTGCCCCCCCCCCCCCTTTAGTCTAATTGGGGAAGATGCAATCAGATGTCATCACCAAAGAGGAACATCTGGAAAAATTCACCTGATACAGCAAGAGTTAAACCTTTTTTTGTGTCATGGATTTTAACTATGAACCCCTTCTCAGAATAATGTTTTAAAGTAATTAAGTGCTAAAAATAATGGCATTTATACTTTAAGGTTTGCAAAGCATGTTACAGATATTTTATTCTAATCGAAGGAAAAAATAAATTTCAGTTAGAGGTTTTAAAATAAATATGGATCTTTCCCCTCTTCCCAAATCTAAATCCACAGATTCCCACACTCTGCTCTATGGCAATCATTCTCAAGCTTTTTCTCCTCCCTCATGGCACAGTATTTTTTACTGTTAGGAACTGAAACACACTCACTACAGGAAAGTTAGCAGATGCATGAATACATAAGCAATTGCAGATATTAAGTTCCATTTAAGAACACTGTTGGATGAAAAATGAAATAACTAAGGAAACAAGAGTTCAATCTTCTAAGCATATCAATTTATTAATAATAATAATAATGCCAATTGCTCTACAAACCCAGATTAGACCTGGATCTTAAATACTAGGGAAGACAATTTTTTATGGAATAAAAATTAAAACAGTACATTAGATCATCTGATTTCTATTTGGAGGAAAGATTAAGAATTTTCTAAGTTGGGATAAGGTACAGTGAACAGGTGTAACTCCTTGAATTCAGCAAAAGAGGTGTCCTATTCCACCAAGAAGTCTGTGAATTATCAAAGGAACATGGAAACAGTAAATGACTGATCAGTACTGGGCCAATTTTCAGAAATCAGAAAACATTTCAGAAATGTCTGTCAAAGTTTATTAAAAACATGGTAGGAAGTTGGGGGACAGGAGGCAAATATGCTTCAATTTGAAAATTGTTTGAAAACTTTGCTAAATGTCCAAGCCATCATCCATCCCCAAATCCTCTACCTTTAGGAGATACCCTTTTCTCTACTTTTACTAGAAAACCAAACCAAATTGAATGATCTCAGTGGAAATCCTGGCACAGATGATTATTAGCTGTGGTTAGGTTGCCTATCCTCTCTGCATCTGTTTTCTCATTTCTAAAACATGAACAATAATACTTGAATTTAGAAGTGTACCTATATCAAAATGACATAAAAGTTTGAGAAAAAATTTTTTTTTTAACATTTTCTATGGCAAAACTTCTGTAGAATATGATTATAATCTGCTCATAGCTTCTTGTACTTTGTAATTCTTGTTTAAATCCTTCCATAAAAATTTTCCATAAGGGGTCAACAGATGTAGATGTGTTCAGACTAGTTGCTAAGTCTTTTTTTTTTTTTTTTAAATATAGCATAGTAAGCTTGTTGATTATGCTGGTACCTGTATAGCCCACAGGCTATACTCTTGCCACATGAACAGCTTCATGATTATGTAACTCCCATTCTTAATTTCTTATGCCATTAAATTCCATCTATTAGATTGTGGTAAATCATGACAATACTCAGTGCTATGACATAGGATAGAAAAGGGCAAGTTCTGCTTCCTGTGCAAACCATACAAACTACAAAAGGGAAGGCAAGCAAAAGAAAAAGATAGCAAGAAGCCACTACAAGGATTTGATCAGCTTACATCAGTATAGGCACCTTTTCCACCTATGCAAATCACAATACCTCTGTGCTTAAGGTCTCTGTCCTAGTTTAGATTCAAACATTAGGTTTGAATCACACTGTCACTAACTAGCTGGATGATCACTTGGATAAGTCACTGTTCCTTCTGGAACAGTTTTCAGACCCTTAAAGTGGTACCAAGTGCCTTACATAATGATTATAAGGGAATAAAATGAAGTCACACATAACATTCAGTAAGCTCTTAAAGTACTATATGGGTAGCTAAGTGGTACAGTGGATAGGCCTGAAGTCAGGAAGATTCTTCTTCCCGACTTCAAATCTGGCCTTGCTTACTTGCTTGTGTGATCCTAGGTAAATCACTTAATCCTGTTTACCCCAGTTCCTCATCTGTAGAACGAGCTGGAGAAGGACATGGTAAACTACACTATTATCTTTGCCAAGAAAACTCCAAATGGGATCACGAAGTCAGACTCAACTCAACAACTGGGCACAGGAGTTCCCAGCATGGTGTGCCCTCCTCAGCGAAGGTGCTGTGTTCTATGAGCAAAGCAGAACTGAATTAGGCCCACCCTCCCAATGCAACATGTGCAGAGTTAGAGAAGCCACCCCAAATGTTAACATAGATTATTTGTCTCTGACCTGTGGCTGAGCATTCTGAGCTTGAATTGGTCTGATCAACCATACTATAACTCGACTATCACAGTAATGTCATTTCTCTTCAAGAAGGACAGGGAGGGGCAGCTAGGTGGCTCAGTGGATAGAGCACCAGACCTGAAGTCAGGAGGACCTCAGTTCAAATCTGGTCAAGACACAACACTTCCTAGCTGGGCAAGTCACTTAACCACAATTGCCTCAGCAAAATAAATAAATAAAAATGAAGGGCAGGGGCAGCTAGGTGGTACAATGGATAGAGCACTGTTCCTGAAGTCAGTTCAAATTTGGCCTCAGGCACTCAACACTTCCAAGTTGTGTGACCCTGGGCAAGTCACTTAACTCCAATTGCCTAGGCAAAAATAATAATAATGAAGGACAACAACCAACTGACTATTGCTACCTCTGTGAGGTTGGGCAAGTCACTTAGAGGGACCTAATTTCTAAAAGCAAAACAAACAAAACTAACGCTTAACACTTTGTGGTTCTTAAAGCCTTTTACATAGATTATTACATTTTTTCTCATAGGAATTCTAGACCCCTGAATATCATAAAGCATCACTCATCAAAACTATTTGGTATTGCTTACAAAATAGAAAAAAATCAATGAAACAAATCAGACAAAGGATAAACAGATATAATGGAACTCAAAAACAGTGTTAGATAAACCTGAAAACATAAATTACTTATAAAGAACTCTTTTTGTTAAGAATTTCTGGGAAAACTGGTAGTCTGCATACCATACCAGGGTGCCACCTTCTCACCTTAAAAAAAAAAAAATCCAACAAAAAAAACCCTCTTTACAACAATTTTTAAGGAAAGGAATTCTTAAAAGTCCATTTTAAAGATGAAGTAATTGAAGGACAGAAAAGTAAAAATCTTTCTTATTAGTTATATAGAGGAAGCAAGTTATAGAGATTGATCATGAACATTGGTCTCAGATTCCACCTCCAGGCTTCCCCCCCTACCCCACCCACCCCATGTCATCCTTATTCACTCAGTCAAGAAGCATTTATCAAGCTCCTACTATATGCCAGGCAAGTATGTTAAGAACCAGTATTACAAAGAAAGTCTTGTTGCTTTCTAATTCCGTAAGAAACATAGCTGATATGTACATAGCACTTTGGGTTTAATGTTGCAAAGCACTTTAAATACATTAATTTATGAGACACACCAGCCTAGTGAGGTAGGTACTTATAAATGAGGAAGAAAGGTTGAATGACTTGGCCAGGGTCACAGATGTATTACCAGTTTTTAGCATAGGTCTAGACTCCTCTTTTTCTCCCATTTCCAACAGCACAAATTCCCATAGCAAACTACTGTTACGCAAAATGTTATTTTAACATCTCAAAATCAGATTTTCTTTGCTTTAGGAGTCAGAAACAGAGGCAACTGTGCAGAGGTGGAAAAAAAAAACCTTTCTGGCACATATTAATAAATATTGACTGATAAATAATCCTTTTGATAAGCGTCATAGTAAACTATACAAAGCTTTTTGGGAAAGAGTGAACATAAACAAAATAAGTGGTAGGGAGGCTGTGAGTTGGAGCAAACTTGGGGGGGGTTCGGGTCATTTGACGACCTCAATGTAGCATGTTGTCTCCCTAAGACTGAGTTTCTTGAAAGGACTGAACTGCCTTTTGCCTTTGTTTGGGCAATATTAATTAGAGAATCTGGGTTAAAGCTGTTTCAATTTACATCTTACTTATCTTTATCTTGATGGCAGAATGTTTACATTCAATTCAATATTAAGCACCTGCTACTTAACAAAATCTCATCCTCTATGTGGAAAAATTGTTAAAGAGGGA
The DNA here is from genome assembly GCA_023553655.1 of Myrmecobius fasciatus. Classification (NCBI taxonomy): domain Eukaryota; kingdom Metazoa; phylum Chordata; class Mammalia; order Dasyuromorphia; family Myrmecobiidae; genus Myrmecobius; species Myrmecobius fasciatus. Next base: position 82,515 of record JAJPUD010007788.1, on the reverse strand, counting down.
AGTTCAAAATAGGTGGGTATTGGAGGTAACAAATGTTTTTTTCTCCTGGCTTTTAACATGCATTTTAGACTACAAAATCTCAAAAATGTGTTCCTTTTTGATAGGGAGTTGTTGCCTTTAAGTCTTGAAACCACTAAGACCCCAGAGACTTCGTTTCTTTCAACAACACTTCTTACTTTCCCTCTCCACCTGCGTTTCAGCCTCAGTTCCAAAAGATAATTAGAGCCAAAGGACCCAAGCTCTTGCAGGTGGTATTCGCTTGGCGCTATTAAAAGCGTTTCCCTGTTAGGTAAAGCAAGCACAATCAGAACTGGGGCTAAGAGCGGGGATAAAACCAGTTTAAGACCATACAAATAGTGGGAGGAGGCGGCAGGACCACTGGTCTCTACTCTCCCCAAGTTGCTTCTCCCGGTCTTAGCCAGCAGTAACAGAGCTTATGTGAGAAGCCAGTGGTACGGAATCAAAAATTTAGAAGGTAAGGGAGGAGCCTCACAAACTATCTAGTCCAAGACTATCATTTTACAGATGAGGAAACTGAGGCCCAAGAAAGCGAAGCGACTTGGCCAAAGTTAGACTGCCAATTTGGTGTTGGTTACAAAATTGGTCTGGCACGCGCACACACACACACACACACACCCACCCCAAGATCCCAAGTCTGGTGTCATCCTTCCTCTTACCCTAAAAAAAAAGGACACCCCCCCCCAACCCTTACAACAAATCAAAATCCCAGGGTCTCGAGTTCCAATCCAGCATCCTTCCGGCTGTACGACGACCGCTTCCTTCTTGTGGAGCGATTCTATTTAACAAGCCCTTTGAAGGAGATTTCTAGTCCAAGGTTAGCCTCGGAGAGTAGGGGATTTTATTCTGAAGACGCCAGGGGAAGCATGAAAAAAAACCTCAAAGTTCCAGGGAAGAAGCTTAACCCTGTCTCTGCCTCACCCAGAGGTTTCTCAGAATAGTTTCTCACCAGTTCCCAGCGGCTCAGTCCAGTACGTAACAACCAGCCTTCTTGAACCCAGTCGCCGTTAGGGTGGAGCCTGCCACCCTGGCGCAAGCGCAGCTTTAGTCCACGCTCTCAATAGCCGTTAACCGCCCTACGGGGTTTAAACAGGATGTGGAACCCCCCCCCAACTTCCTTCTAATTCTCCGCCCTTTCCCCAAGACCATTGGTGGTGTGTTTAAGTCATCTTCGAATCTCCTTCCTATTGGCTTAGCCCTTCTCTACTCCCGCCTTATAGCTCCGCTAAGATCCCTGGGAACCCCGTTTCTGGAAACACGTGATCTCTTGCCGCGCGGCTCTGGGACCGGCTGGTCGTCTTTCTAGTGAGTCTGGGAAAGGCTTCTTTGGAAATGGAAATGGGGGGCATGGGAGTGCCGAGAAGCCCACCTAGATCAAAGGTTTATGCCTCTCTCAGCCGCCAGGGATGGTTTTTCTTCACTCCTCAGGCAGGGTGGTGATCTAGGCCCAAACAGCCCTCAGCCCGTAGACGGGGACACGGGGACGGGGGTGGGGTGGGGTGAGGGGCATTGTGAGTAGATGGACTTAAATCCAGGCCTCCTTTTTATAGGTAAAGGGACTGAATCCCAGAGGGGTAAAGTGACGTGGCTAAACATACACAGCTTATAAGACGGAGTCTCTGATCCGAAAGTCGAGTAAATTTCCCACTCTATCTCAAGTAAGTTCAAATATTTAAATAAATGAAGTCCTTCCCTTCTCCCACCCGACTTATGTTGTAGTAATAGTAACTCGTGAATTTATTTTCCCTCCTGAGTTTTAGCTAACACAACTTTAAGTTAAGTAAGCAACAAATTAAGCACTCTTTATGTCAATTACTATTTTGGGTCCCGGGCATACAGACAGAAAGCCGAAAGTACTTAATTCTCAAAAAAAGTTAGGTTAAGCCAGTAGTTCAAAGTCTTAACACATTTTGGGTGTCCCGGAAGTCGTATGGCATTTTTAAGCTTGGATATACTAGATATAAAATAAGTTTAAGAAAGTCGGTAGGAGGAGATGAGGAAAGGCTTTTGTAAAAGGTGGTAGTACTCCAGAGTCCTGGAAGAAAAGGAGGGATTCTAGGGGAGATGTGAGTATATGCTAGGCATATTGTCATGTATGGGAAAGGTGTGAAGGAGTGAAATGTATAAAGAACAACTCAGTGGTTGGATTTTAAAAGGCTGGTGGAGGGGAATGGGGAAATGAGTATATTGAGAAGGGGCTAATGAAGCTCAGAGGTTGTGAAGGAGTTTTTATCAGCCCCTAGAATATGGGTAGGACAGTGAAATGGTCAAGAGGAAAAAAACTTTGGCAGTTTTGTTAGGGAATGACCAAAGTAAAGATAGACTAAAGTAATAAAAATAATGATAATAAGCCTTTATTGGGCATTTTAAAGGGATAGGTTGGTGATGAAGTGGATAGTATACTGGGGCCTGAAATTAGGAAGACTTTTTTCATTAGTTCAAATCCTGTCTCAAACACTGTGACCTTGGGCAAGTCACTTAATGCTGTTTGCCTCAGCTTCTCATCTGCAAAATGAGCTGGAGAAGGAAATGGCAAACCCATTCCCCAAATGATGTCACAAAGAAGTGGACACAACTGGACAACAACAGAGCACTTTAAATTTTGCCTTTGTTAAGGTAATTAAGTACTGAGTTAAGATGAAGCATTTGTGAATAAAAAAGGTGGGAACATGTAAGGGGTATTTTGGAGGTAGAAACAGGCTCTCTGATTGGACATAGATTCTCAGGAAAGTGAGACATTGAAGATTTATGGACTTGGGAGATATAAAGGATTGTGCTGTTCACAGAACTAGGGAGGGATGAAAATTTAAATGTAAAGTTTTCTGGTTAAGTAGATCTGAATTAGCTGCATAAAGGTACTAATTAAACCCAACCCAGAGAGGTGTGGAGAGGAGAGTTCAGGAGTATACAGCAATGTCAAATGCAGCTGAAAGGTCAGGAAGGCTGAAAAGTGAGAAAACACCATCAAATTTGGCAATGAAGATATCACTGATATCTGTAGACAGAGTGCTTTGAGTTGAGTGAGGTGAGCTTTTTCTGAAATGTGGGTGGAAATGGAAAAGAAAAAGTGATAGTCTTTTTGGGTGAACGGGATAGGATCTAGTGAAACTTTGCTTTTTGTTTGAGAAACTTTGGGTTAAGTGACTTGCCCAGGGTCGAAAAGCTAGTAAATTTTAAGTGTCTCAGACTGGATTTGAATTTGGGACCTTCTGATTCCAGGATTATCCACTAGACTATCTAGAAATTTAAGAATATTTGACAGCTTCAATGAAGGAATCAGCTCATAGGGTTAAAGGGATTAGAAAGGAGATGATTAAAGTTGGTGATCTGAAGGGATCTGTCAAGGGTACACATAGAGGGATTGGCCTTGGCTAGAAGGGTTGTCCCTTCATTAAATAATAGGGAAGAAAAAAGGATGATGACAAGGGATTTTGAGATGAAGAGAAAGGGGAAAGAGAGAGCTCATTCAGTGACCTCTGTTTTCTAGATAGAGGTCCAGTTCTCAGCTAAGAGGGTTAGAAGTATGAACAAATTTAGGAGGTTTAGAATGTCCTCTGTGGGGAGTGAAATAGTAATTTAGAGAGGTGCATGAAACTTTAAAATGAGTAAATTAGAAAGAGGGAATAAAAAGGAATTATTAGAACCTCCTGTACATTTTATGCATTTGCAAAACTGGGAATTTAAAGAAATTAATCTCTTTCTCCAGATATAGTATAACCATGGCTCGTGGTCCCAAGAAGCATCTGAAGCGTGTAGCAGCTCCAAAGCACTGGATGCTGGATAAGTTAACAGGAGTTTTTGCTCCAAGACCATCCACAGGTCCCCACAAGCTGAGAGAGTGTCTCCCACTCATCATCTTCCTGAGGAACAGACTCAAGTATGCCCTGACTGGAGATGAAGTAAAGAAGATCTGCATGCAGCGATTCATCAAGATTGATGGCAAGGTCCGCACTGATATTACATACCCTGCTGGCTTTATGGATGTCATTAGCATTGAGAAGACGGGTGAACATTTCCGTCTGGTTTATGATACAAAGGGACGCTTTGCTGTTCATCGTATCACTGCTGAGGAGGCTAAATATAAATTGTGCAAAGTGAGAAAAATCTTTGTGGGTACCAAAGGTATTCCTCATCTGGTAACCCATGATGCCCGTACTATCCGTTACCCAGATCCTCTCATTAAAGTGAATGATACAGTTCAGATTGATTTAGAAGCAGGCAAGATCACTGATTTCATTAAGTTTGATACTGGTAACCTATGTATGGTGACCGGTGGAGCTAACTTGGGTCGAATTGGTGTGATCACAAATAGGGAAAAGCATCCTGGGTCTTTTGATGTTGTCCATGTAAAAGATGCCAATGGCAATAGTTTTGCCACTAGGCTCTCAAACATTTTTGTTATTGGTAAAGGTAATAAGCCTTGGATCTCTCTTCCCCGAGGAAAGGGTATCCGCCTTACAATTGCTGAAGAGAGAGACAAGAGATTGGCAGCTAAGCAGAGCAGTGGCTAAATGTTTGCAGATAAGAATGTGTAGGGTTTCATTCAAATTGAGATGTTACAATACCATTTGTAACCAAAAATATGATTACCCTACAAAAATATACCAAATAATTAAAAAGTACCTTAAATTACTCTTATGTGAAATTGAGCATAAATGCCTTTCTCTACTTTTCCTTAGGTGAGGGTACTGTGACTATAAATGTTGCATAAACTGTTAAAACATGTTAACTATTGGTTTTACTTAATTGCTTTTCTTTGTTACGTGGGTAGACTCACTGATTGGAGGATTGGGGAGAGGACATCTCAAAATGGCTGATGTAAAAACAAAAATCAATAAAACTTAAAGTTCAGACTATTATTAAGCATCTGTTGAAGTGAATTTTTTATAGTTTAAATAGCACATTTATATTACCTCTTTTGATATAGTACATGCACACATTATAGATGAATATGAAACTGAGAAATTTTTGCAGAATCCCCAGAAGTTGCAAGAGACTTCAGAGTCAATCACCTCCAATATCTGAACAAGAATCTGCTACAGTGTGCCACATAAATGGTTCTTGGGGAAGAGGTTCCTAGACCTTATAGACTAGGGTATGGTTGCCAGTTCTTAATGAAGTCTTAAGCACATGTGGGTTTTTATCCATCTTTGACTTTCATAGATTGAGGCTATGAAGCTGGTAGCCTGGTTATGGTTTTATAAGGGTTTGTCCCCATACATAGACCTGAAAAAACAGCCAGAGCTTTGTGTTCAAAAGTAGTTATAGTAATTGCCCTTTAGGGAAAAAGGGTATTCTTTCCTCATTGATTATACTTCTTCGCTGAAAAGAAAATCAGTTCACTGATTTTTGTCAAACTTTGAATAAGTGACCAAAGAGCTTGCAGGGGTTCAATACCAAACCAAACCAAACTGGGGAAAAAAAAAAAACCAACCCCAGAGTCCACAGAGGTTATAGGCAAAAAAACCCATCCTTATTTTGTATGAGAAGGATCTCTAGGAGGAAACCCCATGCAGTGAGGTGAAGCCTTGATACATGTGGCAGTGGCATGTAGCTATAGTGAGACAAGTTTGATTCATAGTAAGGCTTTATGATTTGCACCTGGTTCCTGCAGGTCCTTGTTTGAATTTGGACCACCTGGAGCTGGTGTGAACCAGTCCTGTGATTTAGTTGCATCAGAGTTCATCTATAAAAGTGAGCTCAGAGCACGGCTTGCTGGGCCTTAGCTTTGGAAAACAAGGTGTCTCCTAATAGTAAAAAGAGGAATAAAAAAAGGTGTGTTGGCATGGGGATCCTGAACATCTGGCCGCCTGTTTACTTAATGGAAATTCTATCTAATCACTTCATATTTTCTAAGTTCTTTTCTTCTCTTCACCTTAGTTTCCAACAATATGACCTATAAAATAAGAGGATTGGACTATATAAGAAGTATTAGACATGCAATCTGAGGGCCATATGTGACCCAAAACACTTATGAATGTGTCCAAAACTAGATTAAGATAGAGTTTGAATTTTACACTTTGGTTTTAAACCAAAACCAATCTGATTCTCATTCATTGGCTACCTATTGATCTCAGGCCAAACCCTATTTGGTCATTATTTGGATCCTAATCAACTCAGGTTGAATGTAAAAAACAATCATTTCTATTTTGGCCAGAAACCCTGAGGGTTTTCCCCTTCTGGATTTATTTATTTTGACTGGATGAAAGAAGATTCTTAGCCCCTGTTTACTATCTAGCCTTTATCACTGAATGGATGTGGCCTGTCAGATCTGAGACCTATGAAAAACTTAGCTTAAAAAGGCCAAGGTCTCCCGCTGCACCCAGGGCCCTCTCCAGTCCTGATCTATATCTGACTATTGGACCCAGATGGCTGGTAACCTTGTACCCTCCCCCCATTGAAATCCAATTCACCTGTTTGTCATGGCATCACTTCCCTGATGTCCTGGTCCTCTTTGAGAATGAAGGACAAAACAAGATGATCTCAAGGTCCTCTCTAGTTCTAAATGCCATGAACCATGACATAAGAATGTCAACCATATTAAGGGTAGAACTAGGAAAATTTAGGCCATAGATTATTTTGCTAAATACACAGAGAGAAAGATGTTAAATGCTAAGATGAAGAGGATCTAGAAGATGGAGAATTCTGGATACCCATTTGATGAAAACTGCATTGTTTAAAGCACTTGTACCTGTGTACCTGTCATCTGGGGGAAAGGATTAGAGGAGATTGGCATCCAACATGAAATTCCTAATTCTAATTCCACCCTTTCCCAAAGGATTAATCTTTCCTGTCTTGTGACTCTGACAATCTTATTTACTTCACTGTTTCCATGAGTTGGATCTATTCAATCCTTTGTAATCTGGTTTCCACCCTCATTACTCTACTCTTGTTACTAATGATAACTCTGACCAATTAAATCCAATGGGTTTTTCTTAATCCTCAATCTTCCATATTTACCTATTATTTTGAGAGCATCACCATCCTGGTAAAGTGTAGAGTGTGACCCTTGCCAAGTCATTTAACCCTGTTTGCCTTACTTTCCTCTTCCATAAAATGAGCTGGAGAAGGAAGTGGCAAACCACTCCAGTATCTTTTCCAAGAAAACTCCATTTGGGTCATAAAGAATTGGACATGACTGAAAAATGACTGAACCACCACAACCTTTCAAGTCTTAATTTTACACTCCAATCTTTACATCCAGGCACCATTCTCAATGCAGCTGCCAAAATAATCTTCGGATTCAGGAATGACCATGTAATTCTCCTGCTCAAAAGTCTTTAATACTACTATCTAGGACAGGAATTCTTAAGTCTGTGAACTTTAAATAAGTTTTTGATAACAATTTCAATGCAATTACTTGTCTCTGTAATTATATTTTATAGATATTTATATTTATTTGTACACATATATAAAAAATTCAAGGTAACTTTTTGCTAGTTATTGATGGGAAATTTGGCAGCTGTTGTGTTTATATTTGTATTTTTGTGTATGTGTATACTTGTTGAGATCAGGGGAGATTAGAAAAAAGTTTCTTACCGAGAGTAGTACTTGATTTATCTATGTATTAAGTACTAAGATTTATCTATGGGTCTGCCCTTCCTTTCTATCTCCAGGCAAAATGGTGGTCTATGGCCACCTCTTACTTCATCAGGACTTGCCTTGCCTTCAACATGTCACTCTCTTTTCTATTCTGCACTCCTTTCCTCTTTAACGTACTTTTATACCTCATCATATCCACCTCAACCCAGTGATTATGAATGTTCAATTGCTGTTCAAACCTTCTCCAACCTCCAATGATTGCTTCCTCATTTCCATTTGCAATAAACCAGTCCCCTCAAAATCCTTTTCTAAAGCTACTCAACCCTACCACTGTGCTTCTGGAATGTCTGCACTATAAGCAACAAACTAGATTTCATCTTAAAACTTTTACTTTTTTGCTTCATTTTTTTTTGCATGCACTGACACCTGACACCTTCCTGATGACACAATTTCCTTGGCTTCCTTTCTCACACTGGTTGTAAAAACTCATGTATCCAGCTGCTGGTTGTGGTGAAGGAATTGGATTATTCCTTGTTCCTCAAAGCCACAATGAGGCTCTTCTACTATCATCAGCCAGTAATCACTTCTGCTGTGAGGTTCATTTAATAGGAGTTATTACCTTATCAAATTTCTGGTAGCTGTTTTCTACAGATTTCTATGATATTCTTCCTTCTTCAGTGAGTGCAGTGCCTACCTTACAGTCTTTCTGTCCTCAACTCCAGTTCTCATATTAGAAACTTCAACAAATATATTGATACTAAAAATACTCTAATCTTCCAAGTCCTCGTCTTACCCATTTCCCATTATCTGTTCTTCCATCCTACCACACATTGGTTACCTACAGAGATAATTATATCCTTGATCTTGCCATCACCCATAGATATTTTACATTCATGTTCATGATTTCTGAAATTTCTTTATCTGATCACAATCTCTTGTCATTCCACTTCTTCCTCTGCCTTACAAATCTAAATCTTGTTCTTTATCCTTGATGTGACCTTCAGTATTTTTTTTCCCATAGTCCATCATTTCTACACTATTTCTTTTTCTTTTTCTTTTTTTTTTTTTTCCTGAGGCACTTAGGGTTAAGTGACTTGCCCAGGGTCACACAGCTAGGAAGTATCTGAGACCAGATTTGAACTCAAGTCTTTCTGACTTCAGGGCTGGTGCTCTATCTAGCTGCCCTCTACACTATTTTTTTTACCCCATCTTGACCCCCTGGTAAACAAATTCAGTTCTATACTTCTACACTGCCTTTGTCCACATTCATGTTCTGTTGAAGGAAGCTCAAGAAATATTGCAAAATGTGCTGATTAGGCCTACTACAAGTTTACATTATATAATTTCAACTAGGTTTTCACTGAGATAAAATAATCCTTTAACAATTCCCTAATTAGTTTACTATCCCAATTCATCCCTTCTCACGTTTTCAGAGCTGCCCCTCCCCTACCTTGAGAGCCTTCATCTGAGTACCTTGCTTCATATTTCACTGAAAAAATTGAGACAATTTATACAGAGCTCTCTTTTTTTCTTCATCTTATTTCATTGATTAATCTAGAAGAATGAAAGGTCGAGAATATCAAGGGAATTAATTTAAAAAAATGTAAAGGATGGTGGTCTAGCAGAAGTAGACCTAAAACTTTACCATAAAGCAGCAGTCATAGAAACCATATAGTATTGGCTAAGAAGTAGAGTGGTGGATCAGTGGAATAGGCTAGATATACATGACAAAATAATCCATGACTATACTAAGATAGTGTTTGATAAACTCCTAAACTCTAACTTCTGGGATAAGAACTCATTATTTGACAAAAATTGCTGGGAAAACTGGAAAATAATATATCAGTAATTTGGCATAGACCTACATCTCATACTCCATCCCAAAATAAAGTCAAAATGGATACAAAATTTAGGTATAAAGGGTGATAACTATAAGCAAATCAGGAGAACAAGGGATAATTTATCTATCAGATCTTTGGAGAAGGGAAGAATTTGTGGTCAAAGAGGAGCTAGGGAACATTATGAAATGTAAAATAGATAACTATAATTACATTAAATTACAAAGGCTTTGCACAAACAAAAGCAATGCAGCCAACATTAGAAGGGAAGTAGAAAGCTAGGAAAATTTGTTTACAGCCAGTGTTTTTGATAAAGACATTTCTAAAATATAAAATATATATTTTCTAAATATAAATTTAGTCAAATTTATAAGAATACAAGTCATTCACCAATTGATAAATGGTTAAAGGACATGAACAAATAATTTTCAGATGAAGGAATTAAAGCCATCTATAGTCAAATAAAAAATATTCTAAATCACATTAATTAAAGAAGTGCAAATTAACTCTGAGGTACCACCCAACACTTCTCAGATTGACTAAGATGACAAGAAAAGATAATGATAAATGGTGAAGGGGAGGTAATAAACCTGGAACACTAATGCATTGTTAGTGGAATTGTGAAATGATCCAACCATTCTGAGGAGGAATTTGGAATGATACCCAAAGCGCTATAAAACTGTAAATAATCTTTGATCCAGCAGTTTCTCCAGTGGGTCTATATCCGAAAGAAATCATACAAGAGAGAAAAGAACCCATATGCAAACATGTTTGTAGCAGCTTTTTTTTTTCCCTGAGGCAATTGCCCATGGTGACACAGCTAGGAAGTATTAAGTGTCTGAGATCAAATTTGAACTCAGGCCCTCCTGACTTCAGGGCTGGTGTTCTATCCACTGCACCACCTAGCTGCCCCATGTAGCAGCTCTTTTTGAGGTGGCAAAGAATTGGAAACTGAATAGATGCCCATCGATTGGGGAATGGCTGATTAATTTATGGTATGTGAAAGTAATGGAATATTGTTCTATAAAAAATGATGAACAAGCTGATTTTAGAAAGGCCTGGAAATATTTACATGAACTGATATTGAGTAAAACAAGCTTGTACACAGCAACAGCAATATTGTGTGATGATCAACTATGATAGATTTAGTTCTTCTCAGCAGTCCAATGATCCAAGGCAATCCCAATAAACTTTGGATGGAAAAAGCCATCTGCATCCAGAGAGAAAACTATGGAGAATAAAAGTAAATCAATACATGCTATGTTCATTTTTTTCTCTTGTGGTTTTTCTTTTTTTTCTGGTTTTTTTCTTCCAACATAATTCATAAGGAAATATGAAAAAAATAATGAAGGTACATGTATAACCAAAAAAAAAAAAAAAGCTTGTTTTTATATGTAACTGGAGGGAATTTAAAAAAATATAATAGAGAAATGTTTAAAAAATACAAACACAAATACAACAGAAATAATGTGTGTTTTTTAAAGAAATATATAGAAAATAGAATCAAGTCCTGGTAACAGAAGATGAATTGTAGCATGGTGCTGAGGAAATTGTCAGAAAGAGGGTTTTTTCTAGTCTATGTTAGATGAAAAAAGATAAATAAATAGATTGGAATTTTGCTTGGTGTGGATGATATGATGATTACTGAGAAAAGGGAGAAAGCAGAATTGCTCAGCTCTTATTTTGTTCATGATTTCTCTGCAAAAGAGAATGGCCTTCACATAGAACAAAAATGACCAGAAAGGAGTTTTTCATCCAGATAAGTAAACAGAATAATAAGAAACAACTTAGCTACTCTTATGAATTCAAATCACTTGGCTAAGATGAACTTATAACCTTGGGTCCTAAAAGAATTGGCAGATATAATTGTTAAGTGATATTTGAAAGATCATGGAAAACCAGAAAGATACCATGAGATTTGTTGAGACATTGTCTTAATTTTCTTAAAAAGGAGACATAACAAAATTTGTAAACTATAAATCAAAGAACTTGACTCGTATTTCTAGGAAATTAAAGATGATTGGAAAACACCTAGAAAGGGAAGCAGTGATTACAAAGGGTCAAGATGGTTGGATCAAGGATCAGACATGCTAAACTAACTTTGATGAGACTACTAAACAAATAGGTAAAAGAAATTCTGTAGTTACTGATTACCTGTATCTTAATGAAATTTTTGATAGATTATCTAAAACTATTCTTGTGGAGAAGAATGAGACATATAATTTGACAATCATGTCAGGTGGATTCAGACCTAATAGGATGGCAGGATTCAAAGAATAATTGTTAATGGATCAATATCAATTATGCAAGAAATCTCTTTTGGAGTACTCTAGAGACCTTTGCTTGGTCCAGTTGTGTTTAACATTTTTATTAATGACTTGAATAAAAATATGGGCCATTTTCAGATGACACAAAGCTAGTAGGGATAGCTACCAGAGTAATGACAGGATCCAAAAGGATCTTGACAAGTTAGAGTATTGGATTAATCTAATAAGATGAAATTCAGTAGTTATAAGTGTAAAGCTTTGTATCTAGTCATACAAAAGAAATTAACTTGATATATTACAAGAAGGCATGAATAGACAGCAAACGTTTTGAAAATAATATACAAGTTTTCGCAGACTGCAAGCATAATATGAATCAGCAATATGATATAGCAGTCAAAAAAAGCTGTAATAGAGACAAGAAAAGAACAAATCCTGAGGACCCTAAAGGTGAAATGCCTCTAGATGAAGCCTCGAAGGGGAATATGAACTGATTTCCAATTCAAAAGGCTGTCTTGGAAGAATTCTAAAAAGATCTTAAAAGAGAGTTAGAAGAAGAATGGCGAAAGAAAATGAGAGCTTTGCAAGAGAGCTTGGAAAAGGAAACCCAGAAATTGACTGAAGAAAACAATTTCTTAAAAATAGAATGGCAGGGGCAGCTAGGTGGCGCAGCAGACAGAGCACCAGCCCTGAAGTCAGGAAGACCTGAGTTCAAATCTGGTCTCAGACACTTAACATTCCCTAGCTGTGTGACCCTGGGCAAGTCACTTAACCCCAATTGCCTTAGCAAAAAGCAAAAAAAAAAAAAAAAAAAAAATAGAATGGCAAAATGGAAAAAGAAAAAAAAACTTGAAAAATAGAATTGGTGAAATAGAAAAAGAAAACAACTTAAAAAATAGAATTGATGAAATGGAAAAAAAAATCCAATGAGCAAAACAACTTTTAAAAGTACAATTGACCAAATGCAGAAAGAGGTAAAAAAGCTAACTAAAGAAAATAATTCATTAAAAATTAGAATTAAACAGATGGGAAAGAATGAATCAATGAGATATCAAGAATCAGTCAAAAAACCCAAAAAAGTAAAAAAATGGAAGAAAATGTAAAATACCTCATTGGAAAAACAGCCTGGAAAATAGATCCAGGAGAGACAATCTAAGAATTATTGTACTACTAGAAAACCACGATGGAAAAAAGATTCTGAATGAAGACTGATTTAGTTGATCTCCAAGGTCCTTCCAGAAAGATTAGATGATTGATATGTGGCAGCCCAACTTGGATACTCCAGATATAGTTTGACCAGGAAAGAGTACAATGACACTATTACCTCCTTTATTCTGAAGAACATACTTTTAACAATTCAGTTTAAGATCAGAATTTTTGAATGGAATTTCACTCTATTGCTTCATGTTGATATTATAGTCTGCTTAAAAACCTCCAAAATGTTTTTTTTAATTTTTTTTTAAACATGATTTTTCTAGTCATCTCTTTTACTTTGCCCCCTGTTCCATACTCTAATCTTTTTGGTGGAGTTACATTTTTTTTAATTCAAGTGCAGTATTTAAAATATTTCTACTATCAAATTAACTTTGGTTGGATCATAGATAGATACAAGGGAAAGTGACTTGGTTCATGAGAAGAAGGATTACCTAAATGTAATTTATTGATACAAAAATATAAGAAATAAATAACACAAATGTTCTTTTGGGTCTTAGCCACTTTAGTCCCAGCCTATTGCCTTGTTCCTAGGACGTATTATAGCACATAAAAGGTCAATCCAGGCCTTCAGACCGGTGTCTCTCCACCTCTACCCAGGGTATCTTTCTTTATATTTGTGAGTAAATAAATGATTCATATATTTTATACAAATGCTCCACTAGTGATTATTTCAGATATCTGCACCCTGGGCCATTGTGCTTTTTCTTGGTCAAACTACATCTGGAATATTGTGATCTGCTCTGGGCATTACATTTTAGGAAGAACTTTGGTAGACTGGAGAGTATCCAGATAAAGGCAATCGGAATGGTAAAGGGCCTTGAATCCATGGTTTAAAAGGAACAGTTGAAGGAACTGTTTATTCTGGAAAACGGAAGACTTTGCCAGGGACTTGATAGCTTTCTTCAAGTATTTGGAGGCCTGTCATGTAGAAGAGATAATAAAGGTGAAAAACAAAGAAAAAATCAATAAAACATGAAAAATACATAACAATTTTTAAAAAGAAGACATGGAAAAAATAGGGCAATACTACCTTACTAAATTAAATATACACATTTAAAAACATAAATAACAGTTTATAGTTTATATACCACAGTCCTTTAAATTTTTTGTGTATTTGAATGTTTGTAAATGATTCATTATAAAAAGTACCAAAAAAGAAGGGTATTGACTTATTCTGCTTGGTCCCAAAGGACAAAACTTGGAGCCATGTTTAAAGTTGATTAAAAGTTGAAAAGAGACATTTAAATTTAATACAAGAAAAACTTTCAAATAACTAGCATTATCTAAAAATAGAAAGAACTGCCTTGAGAACTGGTCCTTAATTATAGGCTAGTTGATCATTGGTTTCAGAATGTTTTAGAAGCAATTCTTGTTTAGGTCTGGGTTGGACTAAATGACTACTACAGCCCTTTCAATTGTGAGATTTTCAGTATCTGTGATAACTTCAATATCTTGATTTAATGTGTACCCTAAGGTTTCCTTGCATAGTAATTGTGCATTGTTTAGCCTATCTACTAACTACTATTCTTGAGTCTGGTCATTTAGTTTCTAAATTCTAAATTCATCCAACTTGTATTATCATGCAATCCACATCTCTCCATTTTGTTCAGAATAATGTGAAAGGGTTTCAAAGGCCTCTGTCCTAGCCATAACCAGGACAGCCTCCTCTTGGGAAAAAACAAAGGTGGTGAGTTTACAGTAGCATATTCAAAGAAATTAAATAGACTGGAATGGTATCCAGGAAACAAACCCATAGTTAAAGTTGGATTAGTAGACAATCAAGCAGCCATGATTGGTATCTAGATGAAGAAAAACAAGATATTGGCGCCTGCAATAGTTAGAATGGACAAGTCCAGTAAGAAAATGGAATGGAGGATAGCAATTATTAAGGACACAGCTGAACTAATAGGGAGTTTTTCTTTTGATACTATTTCTTAATGTAGGAGTATTATACTATTGAGGGCAACTTGGTGGCACACAGGATAGAAAATGCCTTATATTCAAATTCTGCCTCAGACTTATTAGTTTGTATAACCTTGAGCAAGTCACTTAACCCAGTTTGCCTCAGTTTCCTCATCTGTAAAGTGAACTGAAGAAGGAAATGGCAAACCATTGCAATATCTTTGCCAAGGGTTTTCTTCTCATGAAGAGTCAGATATGACAGAAAAGTGATTAAACAAAAACAAGCTATGCTATTGTAAATGAGGTAGAAGAGAAGTGAAACTGGATGATTTTTTTTAATTGAAACTTTTTTTTTTTCAAAATATATACATGGATAATTTTTAACATATACCCTTACAAAACCTTGTGTTCTATTTTTTTTCCTCCCTTTCCCCACATCCTCCCCTAGACTGCAAGTGATACAATATATGTTAAACATGTACAATTCTGGGGCAGCTAGGTGGTGCAGTGGATAGAGCACCAGCCCTGAAGTCAGGAGGACCTGAGTTCAAATCTGGTCTCAGACACTTAAAATTCCCTAGCTGTGTGACCCTAGGCAAGTCACTTAACCTCAATTGCCTCAGGGAAAAAAGTACAATTCTTTTATATATATTTCCACAAATATTCTGCACAAGAAAAATCAGATCAAAAAAGAAAAAAAATGAAAAAGAAAAGAAAGTGCAAGCAAACAACAACAAAAAGAGCAAAAATACTATGTTGTGGTCCACATTCAGTTTCCACTGTCTTCTCTCTGGGTACAGATGGCTCTCTTCATCACAAAACCATTGAAACTGGCTTGTTGTTGATGAGAGCCATGTTCACCAGAACTGATCATCATATAATCTTACTGTTGCCATGTATAATGTCCTTCTAGTTCTACTCTTTTCACTTAGCATCAGTTCATGTTAGTCTCTCCAGGCCTCTCTGAAATCATCCTGCTGATCATTTCTTATAGAACAATAATATTCCATAACATTCATATACCATAGCTTATTCAGCCATTCTCCAACTGATGGGCATCCAATCAGTTTGAAACTGGATGATTTTTGTAGGTGATCTTTCTTTTAGGTGAAAACAACAGGATGTTATGAAAGAGATCTGGCAACAATTTGGATGGATACAAGTATTATGTTTGGGAACTTTCTTGGGCATGGCAATTTTATCAATTCTCAGAAAACTGAATGAGAGAGATAGTCTTGAATAGACAGAACAAGTAGTGTTTGTTTTTTTTAGTAGTCTAAGAAATAATTGCTATTCCTCAACTTAAGTAATTATTGGATGCTTCACTTTTTAAAAACATTATCTAAACTACTTTCCTTACATTAGATTGATAGAGAGATATCCATATATAGAAGAGAGCTTATTAGTTAATATTTCATTCCGACATGAAATAGACCAATAAAGCAACTCTGTTTTCCTTTCTCTCCAATAAAGTATTTTTCCTAGAGAAAGGGATTATATATTCACTTTCCCCCCTCATTTCCCACACTATGGGCTCATTTATAACAAGGGTAGAATTTTAAATTTACAGAATTCATAAAATTTGCATTATATAATGCCTAAATTTAAAGAAGTATTTAGAGTAGAGTACTTTTCACCAGTAGCTTAAATTAGGGGGACAATTCAGCAATCAATTACTAACTTTATGGTATTGACTAATAAAATCAATAACAATTCAGAGATGTCAGAGTTATGAATCTAATCTTATTTGTGCCTTTTCCCCCCTCATACTTTGTTTTCCAAGTAAAATAACCTGCGTTTCATAGACTTACTCTGGTGTAAGTAGAATATACGTATCTCTATTGAGAGTGTGTTGTAAAATTCTAAAGTATTTAAAATTTGAGAAACTGACCAAAATAAAGAAACTGAAGTTACTTATAATAAGGAGTCATTTTCATCTGGCATTATTTGGCTATCACTTAGAAGAATTATGAAATTGCTTTTTTTTTTTTTTTTTTGCTTTTTGCTGAGCAATTGAGGTTAAGTGACTTGCCCAGGGTCACACAGCTAGGGCAAGTTAAGTGTCTGAGACCAGATTTGAACTCAGGTTCTCCTGACTTCAGGGCTGGTGCTCTATCCACTGCACCACCTAGCTGCCCCATGAAATTGCATTTGTTTATAAATAATGTGCAATAAAGTTATCTTTGAACCAGCCAAATACCTACAGACCTTAGAGGCAAGGATTTCAGTTTTGATTTAGGGTTAAAAAGCCAATACAAATTAGAAATCTAGAGTGGCCAGAATTCTTCTGAAGTCTTGAGTGAACTATTATGTATTCATTCTGTCTGTGATTATTCATTTATAAATAAAAATTAAATGTCCTTATATGTGCTCATTGTTAACTATTATTAGAACATGAGAAAAAAATCTTAACCTAATCCTAAATTGCAATTAGTGAAACTTTGCTATTTGGGGTAACATCTTTTTGGTTGTAATTTGACATCATGCTAAGTTTTAATTTCAGGTATAATCACCTGATTTGTCATGAAGTGAATATTCTACCATTCAAGAGGAATGCTATTTGTTGCCCAGATGGAGAATTGCTACAGGTGGGTAGTCTGTTCCTAAAAAAAAAAAAGTTTAAAGATTAGCAAAGGTAGAATTCTCTTGACTGGATTTTCCATTATGTTATTTCCCTCAGAAAATTTTCCCTCTTGATTAATTCTGAGCCTGGGTATGATACCCTCTGAACAAAGTGCAATTTTGCTTCAGGATTAACTGTTAATTATGACCCTAAACTGGAATCAAACTGAGCTAAGGGAGTTTTTCCTATTATGATGTGTTAGATCAATCTGTGTACTTGAAGGAACAGTCTTGATATTGTTATAACCACTTCCCTCTTTTATCCTTTCATAACAAATTTCTATAATCAGGGCAGGTGAGCAGGGGAAGTTTTTTGTCATAATACTAAATCCATTAATAGCTAATATTAAAATATTTTAGTTAATATAATAATACTCAAGTATGAATGATCTTATTATTTTTCATCTTTATTTATGATCAACTCCAGATCTTATGCAATTAGTTCTGAGGCTTTCCATTTCTTTGTTAATAGTTATATATTTATATATAACTTTAGATTCTGGGGCAGCTAGGTAGTACAGTGGATAGAGTACCAGCCCTGAAGTCAGGAAGACCTGAGTTCAAATCTGGTCTCAGACACTTAACACTTCCTAGCTATGTGACCCTGGGCAAGTCACATAACCCCATTTGCCTCAGGGAGAAAAATAAATAAATTTTTAAAAAAAGATTACATTCTTAGAGCACCTCATTTTTTCCAGGATCATATGAAGATGATATATATCCTCAAAAAGGTAGGATAAGACCTATGGAGAAGGAATAAATTTGTGTCCAAAGAAGAACTGGAATTCTTAATTGAACACCAGATAGATAATTTTGACTATATTAAGTTAAAAAGTTTTTGTACAAACAAAACTAATGCAGACAAGATTAGAAGCAATAAATTGGGAAATCATCTTTATATTTAAGGGTTCTGATAAAGGCCTCATTTCTAAAATATATAGAGAATTGTCTCATATTTATAAGAATTCAAGCCTTTCTCCAAGCAATAAATGGTCAAAGGATATGAACAGACAATTTTCAGATGATGAAATTAAAACTATTTGTAATCATATGAAAAGGTGCTCCAAATCACTATTGATCAGAGAAATGCAAATTAAGACAACTCTGAGGTACCACTACACACCTGTCAGATTGGCTAAAATGACAGGAAAAGATAACGATGAATGTTGGAGGGGATGTGGGAAGACTGGGACACTGATGCATTGTTGGTGGAGCTGTGAATGGATCCAACCATTCTGGAGAGCAATTTGGAGCTATGCTCAAAAAGTTATCAAACTATGCATACCCTTTGACCCAGCAGTGTTTCGATTGGGCTTATATCCCAAAGAGATCTTAAAGGAAGGAAAGGGCCCCATATGTGCAAGAATGTTTGTGGCAGCCCTTTTTGCAGTGGCTAGAAACTGGAAATTGAAAGGATGCCCATCAATTGGAGAATGGCTGAATAAATTATGGTATATGAATGTTATGGAATATTATTGCTCTGTAAGAAACGACCAGCAGGATGATTTCAGAGAGGCCTGGAGAGACTTGCATGAACTGATGCTGAGTGAAATGAGCAGAACCAGGAGATCATTATATACAGCAATAACAAGACTATATGATGATCAATCCTGATGGACATGGTTTCTGCAACAAAGAAATGTTTCAAACCACTTCCAATTGTTCACTGAAGAAAGCCATATACACCCAGAGAGAGGGATGTGAAATATGGACCACAACATAACATTTTCATGCTCTCTATTGATGTTTGCTTGCATTGTGTTTCTTTTCTCAGATTTTTTTTTCTTGTAGACATGACTTGTGTTGCACAGCAAGATAAGTGTGGAAATATGTATACATATATTTGACTTGTCAAGTATTTTAACATAATTAACATGTAATGGATTTCCTGCCATCTAGGGGAGGGGAGGGGAATGGGGGGGGGAAATTTGTAATGGAAAGCTTTGTAAGGATCACTGTTGAAGAACTATCCATACGTATGCTTTGCAAATAAAAAGCTTAAAAAAAGAGGTAGGATAAGACAAAGATATAAAAGTTTTTTTTTTAAATTTAATGAATACATACCCCAAAGGATACAGCCCTCTCCAAAATCTATAAAGAAATAAGGGGGGAGATATAGGTGGATGGGGAAGCAAAGTGTGAGGGAAGAAGACAAGGGAGGGATCTCTGGGTGGGGGAAGGTTAAGTAATATTATGCCAAGTTATAGAGCAGAATTTAATTAGAGTCAGAAGGGATAGGAAAGACGTGTGTATCTGGGGTATGTGTGTATGTGTGTGAGTGTGTGTATGTATGTATATATATATGTATATATATATATATATTTTATTTTTGGAGTCCAGCTCCACTTATATTAAGAGAGTGAATCTTTATTGAATATACCACAAGCCAGGCAGAAAAATATGCTTTGCAATTTTTTGTTTATTAATGAGAGTTAGAGTTTATATATTCTTTAAGCTTGAGTTACATTTACAACAATTACTTCCAGGTGACACTCTGTACATTCAGGGTTTAATGTATAGCTCATACTTTGACATTTCAGTTCCACCTTAATTAGCAATAACAAAGTATCTATCAAAACAGGATCGTAAATAACAGTAATTATTAATAGTGGATTATTATTATTATAGTGTATTATTATATGATTAATAACAAGATATTTATCAAAACAGAGTTATAAATAGTATTCCAGCACCTTTGGATCATTTCTACTTAAGACATATTTTGTTTTGCCCCAGCTAATGCTATCTTACAATTGGCATTAGTATTTTCAAGGGCAAGTTGTTTCAATAAAATTTAAGCTGCCTCCCCATGCTGATTGAAGGCTGACTTGCCATCATTAAGATATTGACAAAGTCAGAAAAGGTCTTATTGGGTCCTTGTATGAGTTTTGTATAGATTGTTCCTCTTTCCTTGCCACCTGATTGATTTTTGCCCTATTCCAATTCTATATGAGTACTATATTGATATCAGCTGGACAAGAATCAATCTTATATCTTATATTTTATATCTGATATCTGATATATTATATCTTAATCTCTGCATGGTGATAAACTACTTTCACCCTTTGCTTACCTTCTTTTTCTTTAATTATTAAGCTCACCAAGAGGTCACTCTCTTGCTAGGTCATTCAAGTTCCTGTTCGGGTGCCAGGTGTTGGAGTCCAGCTCCAATGAATACCAAAAGTGTGAATATGTACTTATTATTTCACAAGCCAGGTGGAAAAACATGCTTTGCAATATTTCATTTATTAATCTGAGAGCCAGAGTTTACATATTCTTTAAGCATTAACACTAGCTACCTCCAGGTGGCACTATATGCATTTCAGGTTTAATGTATAGACCACACTTTTACATTTCAGTTCCACCTTAACTAACAAGTATCTATCGTAATAGTGTCTTAAATAACAGTAACTATTAATAACAAGCTATTTGTCAAAACAGAGTCGTAAATAGCATAGTTATGCTGCTTTGTTTCTGTCACATGCATTCTCTATTAAGATTATCCTAAATTTATCTCTAGTATGTCTTTCATTCATTGTTAAGGGAAGTGGTGAGCCAATGCTTTCGATTGTTTGCCCTTAACAGGTGAACAGCAGGTCTCAAGTAATACATTAACTGGACTCTTCCTGTACATGCACTTATTCAATACTGTCCCTCTACATATATACACATGTATGTATATATATACATATATATATATTTCCTAACTATAGACTACTTAGGGGTAGGGGTGGAGAATGAAAGGGAGAAAAAAGAATAAAGTAAATAAGGTGCACAGGAGATAACAAAATAATTTACAAGGAAATAAAGAATATATGGATACTTATGAATATAATTTCTTCTACTAATATGTGTACTTTCTTAAATTGGTATTAGTTGTCATATATTTTGAATCCTCCCTGATGTTCTGCCTGGCACATGATAATGTTCTCTTTTGTTTTGTTTCATTTTCTTTTGTATTGCTTTTCTGTTTTTCTTTTTGTTTATTCTGTTTCTTCAAATAAAATAAATTTTGGAAAAAAAGGGGGGAGGCAACTAGATGTTGAAGTGAATAGAACACTGGCCCTGTAGTCAAAAGATTCAAATCTGACCTCAGCCACTTAACAATTACTAGCTGTGTGACTCTGGGCAAGTCACTTAACCCCAATTGCCTCACCAAAAAAAAAAAAAAAAAATTAATGGAGTAATGAACTCTGGAAAATCAAAATAATATTAGACTGTTTTCCCTAAGAACTTATAATTCCCTAAGAATTATATAATTTGCTTCCAAATATTTCTAATTTTTCTCTTGGAACATCACAGAAAGAGAAAAGAGAGATTAAAAACTAGGGTATAGTTAAAATGATAAAAATAACAATTCATATTTCTGTTATATTTTAGAGTTAAAAAAGAACTATTGATTTTCATAATAACCTTATGAGGGAAATGGTATGAATATTTCCAAATCTTTTTAAAGATGAAGAAACTGAGTTTAGAAACTTGTCCATGGTCATACTATGAGGGAAATAAGTAGAGCTAGATTCAAATCCAGGCTTCCCAGTTCAATATTTGTTCCACCACACTATTATTAGGGGAAAAAGTTACGTAGGAGGGAGAGAAAGAAGAGATGAAGATATAATGGGAAGGAGTGGTATCTCCTTGGTTTCAAAAAGTCTAATTCAAGATGGATTGTCTTCTATAGTAGCAAGTCATTTTCATGTACATGGATATCTTGCATTACTAGGGAAAAGAAGGGACTGGTCAATGGATTCTGCTAGTAAGGGTAGGAAATACCAGCTTCCTAATTAGGAGTCACAAATATTTCAGACAAAAAAATGTCAGTGTAGTTTTCAGATTGAGGTTATGGTTCTTCAGAAATTAGTGTCTGAGGGGAAAAGTCAGGGCTGCTAGAACTTATTACAGAAGTTTTGACTCCAACAGCACTCATAAATCCATGTCTCTCCATGTCTTACTGTTTTCATTGACTTACAATGCTTTTTGCACTTCATTCTTGCAAACTGAATGGCTCCATCTAGGGAAGAAAAACATTTCAAGGATATAGATGAGAGAATCCAAGGCAACTATAGTGGCCATGTTCTTTCCTGTCTCTCTCTCTCTTCCCTCTCCTCCCCCCCTTACCGCCCTAGTGATTTAGATGAACTTGAAGTGAACTTAGTTTCTGTTTGGGAACATCCTCGGAAATAAATTCCAGGTATCTCTGGACTAAGAATTATTTCTAATTGCTCTACCTTCTGTAACCACCAGGGACCTCCCTAGACCGGAGCCCTAGATTTCCAGAGCCACACCCCACACTAGGGCTATTAAGAATTACCCATACCTAATGAGTCAATGGATCTCTCCACCTCCACTTACTCAAGTAGAATTTTTCAGTTAAACAGCTCTCATGTTTTTTTGTAGTACAGGTGCCAAATCCCTCTATACACTCTCCATTTTCAAGACTCCTTTTACATGTTTTACATTTCAGAGGCACAAAATCTGTTGGATAACAAAAAGCAGGGTGTGAATGCTAAGCATGACTCTGGTTATGATGGAAGATTCTCATTAGCTAGAAGGATTTTTTTGGGGAAACTTGGGGCCCTATTCTTAACAACCAACTTCAGCTGGGACCACCCTGGTCTGTCTTTCCCAATGGACATTCTTCTCCCTTGCTGAACCCATGGCAAGGGACTTATTTCAAAGTGGACCTGGGGCCCCTTGTGCATATCAAGTGGACAGAAGGACAGGAGTGAAATGACTGATGAAGATCACAGTAGAAGAAAATATTCTCCCAATGGCTTCCCTGTTAGTTTCAAGGGAGTAGCCTAGCCTTAGTCTTAAGACTACCCAAGGCTAGCATAATTTGGGAGATGAGACTTGGGAATCTTTGAGGTTTTGTGGAGAGGGCTTCAGGATTCTAGAGAGAGGAGAGATTTCCTTCTGAGTCATTCCTTACCAGCATTTCTTGGAACTGTTTTTGGACACCTCACACACAAACTCCCAGACACAGTCCACATGAAGCTGAGAAGAAAAATGCCTAAGAAAAGTTTGTCCATCTTATATCAATAGTTCCCGTTGTTTGTCCTTTTTCTTGAAAAGGACCAATGACATCACAAGGGTATTTTGGAGACAGCAAAATCAGAGGAGGCAGTGAACTTGGATTCTGCCCCCACATTTTATTGCCTTGTGTAGACCTAGGAGGGAACTGAGAGATTTGGCTCATTATCTAAGCCTCTCTATGTTAGATACCCCATGGATAGCCGTTTCTTCCTACCGATAAGAAAGGGGCTTTTGATCAGTGTGGCAAGACTATGACTGATCAGCTGATCTCTTGGTAGGAGGCAAATCTTCCTTGTAAGGAATATGTCCGTGGGGCTTATAATAAGTGGAGGACATAATCCAAATGACCCAACTCCCCAGTTTATTTTGTGTTATCTTACTCTGGGGGGCTTATGTTCTAACAAGTTAGAAGATGCTACCTTCATTAGGAATCAAGGAGTGGACTTCCCTCAGGAATGATTAGAAGGGATTAGTTTCTTATAGTCAAGCTATCTAAGGGAGGAGTGTAGGGGATTGGCTTGAGAGGATGTATAACCTCTTCTCCCTGACCCTTCTTACTAATTTCAGCATCAGGCTTTTCCCCAGGAGAGAAGTTTGATCTTGGAGTCAGTATCCTGAAGTGAAGATGAATTATTTTCTGTGCTGGACTCTATTTGGGCAGTCATGGGAAACTTTAGTGAGTCATTTATTTTTTTTTTTCTTTATCAATGGGTGTCAAGAGAGCTTGGCCAAGTGTGGTAAATCTCTTTCTCCAGAAAGTTTTGATTTCTTGTATATGATATTAACAGAATCACAAAAGTGTAGTCAGAACATCTTTGCTCAGAATTTTAATGGTGCACACCTCCCTGTTAGAAGAAATTCACAGCCTTTTTAGCCTAATCCTTAAGATGCCCCTGAAAATCAGGCTAGTTTTCCTGTAACATGCTTCCATGGGATTCTTTCAGTCTTTATTTGTTTTTTAAGCTTTTTATTTGCAAAACATATGCTTGGGTAATTTTTCAACATTTACCCTTGCAAAGCTTTCTGTTACAAATTTTTCCCTCCTTCCCCCCACCTCCTCCCCAGATGGCAGGAAGTCTAGTACATGTTAATTATTTTGGCATAAAGTTGGGCAAAGTAACTCCTAATTTCTCTAGTATTACTCTAATTTCCTCTTCATTAGAGGAAAGTTCTCCCTTATCATTTTTGAGACTAATAATTTGATTTTCCTCTTTCCTTTTTCTAATCAAATTAACTAAAGGTTTATCTATTTTGTTGGTTTTTTTCATAAAACCAACTCTTAGTTTTATTTATTTATTCAATAGTTTTCTTATTTTCAATTTTATTAATCTCCCCTTTTATTTTCAGAATTTCCAATTTGGTATTTAATTGAGGGTTTTTTCTTTTCTAGTTTTTTTTTTTTTAATAGTAAGCCCAGTTCATTGATCTTCTCTCTCTATTTTATGCAAGTAAGCATCTAGAGATATAAAATTACCACTTTGGCTGTATCCCACAAATTTTGGTATGTTGTCTCATTATTGTCATTCTACTGGATGAAATTATTGATTGTGTCTATGATTTGCTCTTTCACCCATTCATTCTTTAGGATTAGTTATTTAATTTCCAATTAACTTTTGGTCTATTTTCTCATGGCCTTATATTGCATTTGGTTTTTATTGCATCATGATCTAAAAAAGATGCATTTATTATTTCTGCCTTTCTGCATTTGATTTTGAGGTTTTTAATGCCCTAACACATGGTCAATTTTTGTATAAGTTCCATGAATTGCTGAGAAAAAAACTCCCTTCTGTCTCCATTCAATTTTCTCCAAAGATCTATCATACCTAACTTTTCTAACATTTTGTTTACCTCTTTAACTTATTTCTTATTTATTTTGTGGTTTGATTTATCTAATTCTGAGAGAGCAATGTTGAGATTCCCCACTAGTATAGTTTTGTTGTCTATTTCTTCTTGCATCTCTCTTAACTTATCCTCTCGGAATTTGGATGCCATTCCACTTGGTGCATATATATATATATATTTAGTATTGATATTGCTTCATTATCTATGGTACCCTTTAGTAAGATATAGTTTCCTTCCTTATCTCTTTTAATTAGATCTATCTTTGCTTTCACTTGATCTGAGATCAGGATTGCTACCCCTTCTTCTTCTTTTTTTTTTTTTTTTGTTCACCTGAAGCATAATAGATTCTGCTCCAGCCCTTTACCTTCACTCTGTATGCATCTTTATGCTTTAGATGTGTTTCTTGTAAGCAACATATTGTAGGATTCTGGCTTTTAATCCAGTCTGCTATCTGCTTCTGTTTTATGGGAGAGTTCATCCCATTCACATTCATAGTTAAAATAACTAATTCTGTATTTCCTGCCATCTTAATTACCCAAAGTTATGTTTTTCTCTTTCCTTTTTTCTTTCTCCTTTTCCTCTTCCTGGTATTTTGCTTTTGATGATCACCTCCCTCAAACAGTCCTCCCCCCTTTAGAGCCCCTCTCCCTTTTTTACACCTTTCCCCTAATTCTTCTATTTTCCTTTCTATTAGTCTTTCTCTTTCTTTTCTTCCTTTTCCTCCCACTTCCCTATAAGGAGGAACAAGTTTCTCTGTGAAACCGAATGTGTCTGATATTCTTTTTTAGAACCCAATCTGATGAAGATTCTTTCAGTCTTAATTCCATTAGAAATATTTCAAGGAGAGGACCCATAATTTCTTTCCTATGTAGTTTCCTTCCTCCAGCTTGCCTTCTGGACTCTGTACATACATATCAGTGAATTTGACAAGAATTGACTAATTCACCAGTGACTGATTAAGTATAGGAAGTTAATTGCCTGACTAGAACTGACATTTCTGAAATCAGTTTTAACAATCTGGTCTTTGAGAGGTATTTTGGGAAGGCACAGTGCTTTGTCTGACCTTTTCTGAAAGTTCACCCTTGTTAAATGCCTAGCTCACTTCATTCTCAAAATATCTCTTTTTTAATGAATATATTAAGAAAAGATGCCAGCTACATTAATCTCTTTAGGGATAGTTAGTACACAAAAACTGTTTGTCTTTTCTGGAAAAACAAAAACTTGTTTTCTTTTGTTGTAGATGGGCTATCCAAATATTTGTATGTATATAAATGAAGTCCAAATGTCAAAGTGAAATTATACAACTTTGTCTTCCATTGCTTTTACATAAATAATGGAGAAATAGGAGGATTAGAAGTAGGAGGGAAGGAGTTTAAGTAAAGAGGGAGGGAACTGACAAAAGGGAGGGCAGATCAGGAAAGGTGGTGGAAGTAAAACACTGGCAAGAAGGGAAAAGGTAAAAGGAGAGGACAAACAGGAGGAAAAATAGGATGGAGAGAAATACACAGTTCGTAATCATAATTGTGAATGTGAATGTGATGAACTCTCCCATAAAACCTCCTGAAACTATTGAGCTAATAAATACATCTAGGAATTGATTTTATGAAAAAACCAATAAGATAAATAAGCTATTGGTTAATTTGATGAAGAAAAATTAAACCAAATACCAAAAATCCAGCATCAAAAATGAAAATGGTGAAATCACTATCAATGAAAAAAAATTTAAAGCAATCATTAGGAAACATTTTATCCATAAAATTATATGCTAATTATTCTAACAATCAGTGACATAAATGAATATTACAAAAAATATAAATTGTTCAGATTAACAGATCAGGAAATAGAAAGCCTAAATAGCCTTATCTTAGAAAAATAAATTGAACAAGCCATTAATAAGCTCCATAAGAAAAAAACTCCCCAGAGGCAGATGGGTTCACAAGTGCATTCTTCCAAACATTCAAAGAACAATTAATTCCAATACTTTATAAAAGTATTTGGGAAAAATAAAAATATAAAAAATATAAGATATATTTATATATATGTAAATAAATAAAATATAACAATAGATGAAGAATGTGTCCTACCAAATTCTTTTTATGACACAAATATGGTACTGATACTTCAAAATGAAGAGTTAAAACAGAAAAAGAAAATTATAGACTAATAGTCCTAACAAATATCAATGCAAAAATTTTGAACAAAATATTAGCAAGAAAATCACAGCAATATATCAGAAGGATTATTTACTATGGCCAGGTGGTATTTATAGCAGGAATGCAGACTTTATTCAATATTAGGGAAACATCAGCCTAATAGACCATATCAATAACAAAACTAACAAATATATGATCATCTTAATAGAAACTGAAAAAGTTTTTGACAAAAGATAGCATCAATTCCTCTTAAAATCATTAGAAAGCATAGGATTAAATGGAGTTTTCCCTAAAATGATAAGCAGTATTTAAAACAATCAGCTATCATTATCTGTAATGTAAATAAGATGGAAGCTTTTCCAATAAAATCAGGAGTGAAGCAAGAATGCCTAATATCATAGCTATTATTCAACATATTACTAGATATGTTAGCTAAAGCAATAGGTAAAGAAAAAGTAATTAAACAAGTGATTTCCCAATTGATAACTAGTCAAAAGATATGAGCAGAAAATTTTCAGATGAGGAAATTAAAGCCATTTCTAGTTACATGAAAAAAAATGCTCTAAATATTGATTAGAGAAATGCAAATTAAGACAACTTTCAGGTACTACTTCATATTTCTCAGATTGGCTAAAATGACAGCATAAATGTTTGAGGGGATATGGGAAAATTGGAATACTAATGCATTGTTGGTGGAGCTGTGAACTGATCCAATCATTCTGAAGAGCAATTTGAAACTACGCCCAAAGGGCTATAAAATTGTGCATACCCTTTGATCCAGCAGTTTCTCTACTGGATCTATAACCCAAAGAAATCATAAAAAAGGGAAAGGGAACCATATGTGCAAAAATGTTTGTAGCAGCCCTTTTTGCAGTAACAAGGAAGGGAAAAATTAGCAGATGCCCATCAGTTGGGGAATGGCTGAATAAGTTTTGGTATATGGATGTAATGGAGATGGCAATACTACCTAAACTAATCTATTTATTTAGTGCTATACCAATCAAACTCCCAAGAAATTATTTAACTGACTTAGAAAAAATAACAAAATTCATCTGGAAAAACAAAAGGTCAAGAATTTCAAGGGAATTAATGAAAAAAATGCAAATGAGGGTGGCCTAGGTGTACCAGATCTAAAACTATATTATAAAGCAGTGGTCATCAAAACCATTTGGTACTGGCTAAGAAATAGAGTAGTGTATCAGTGGAATAGGTTAGGTTCACAGGACAAAATACCCAATGACAATAGTAATCTAGTGTTTTATAAACCCAAAGGCCCCAGTTTTGGGGATAAAAACTCACTATTTGACAAAAACTGGTGGGAAAATTGGAAACTAGTATGGAAGAAACTAGGCATTGACCCACACCTAACACCATATACCAAGATAAGGTCGAAATGGATTCATGATCTAGACATAAAGAATGATATTATAAACAAATTAGAACAATGTAGAATGGTTTACCTCTCAGACCTGTGGAGGGGGAAGGAATTTGTGACCAAAGAAGAACTAGAGATCATCATTAATCACAAAATTGATAAGTTTGATATATCAAGTTAAAAAGTTTTTGTACAAACAAAATGAATGCAGACAAGATTAGTAGGGTAGCAATAAACTGGGAAAATATTTTTAGTTCTGATTTAAAGGTTCTGATAAAGGCCTCATTTCTAAAATATATAAAGAATTGATTCAAATATATAAGAATTCAAGCCATTCTCCAATTGATAAATGGTCAAAAGATATGAACAGAAAATTTTCAGATGAAGAAATTGAAACTATTTCTAGTCACATGAAAAGGTGCTCCAAATCAGTATTGATCAGAGAAATGCAAATTAAGACAACTCTGAGGTACCACTACACACCTGTCAGATTGGCTAAGATGACAGGAAAAGATAATGAGGAATGTTGGGGGGGTGTGGGAAAACTGGGACACTGATACATTGTTGGTGGAACTGTGAATGTATCCAACCATTCTGGAGAGCAATTTGGAACTATGCCCAAAAAGTTATCAAACTGTGCATACCATTTGACCCAGCAGTGTTTCTACTGGGCCTATATCCCAAAGAGATTTTAAAGGAGGGAAAGGGACCCACATGTGCAAAAATGTTTGTGGCAGCCCTTTTTGTAGTGGCTAGAAACTGGAAACTGAATGGATGCCCATCAATTGGAGAATGGCTGAATAAATTATGGTATATGAATGTTATGGAATATTATTGTTCGGTAAGAAACGGCCAGCAGGACGATTTCAGAGAGGCCTGGAGAAACTTGCATGAACTGATGCTGAGTGAAATCAGCAGAACCAGGAGAACATTATACACAGCAACAAGACTACACGACGATCAATTCTGATGGACATGGTTCTCTTCA
This sequence comes from Myrmecobius fasciatus, assembly GCA_023553655.1. Taxonomy (NCBI): domain Eukaryota; kingdom Metazoa; phylum Chordata; class Mammalia; order Dasyuromorphia; family Myrmecobiidae; genus Myrmecobius; species Myrmecobius fasciatus. Next base: position 52,720 of record JAJPUD010007788.1, on the reverse strand, counting down.
ACAATGATGTGATTCAAACCAGTTGTTCAGCGATGAAGATAGTCATATACATCCAGAGAGAGGCCTGAGGGAACTGAATGTGAACCACAACACAGCATTTTAACACTTTCTGTGACTATTTCCATGCATTTTGTTTTCCTTCTTAGGTTGGTTTTTTCCCCCTCTTTCTAGATCTGTTTGTTCTTGTGCAGTAAGATAACTGTATAGATATGTATATATATATTGGATTTGTCACATAATTTATCATATTTATCATGTATTAGATTACCTGTCATCTAGGGTTGGGGGTGGGGGGAAGGAGGGGAAAAGCTTGGAACAACAAAAAAAGTTTTTCAAAGGTCAATGTAGAAAAATCACTCGTATGTTTTGTAAATAAAAAGCTTTTAATAAAAAAAATTAATGTAATGGAATATTATTGTTTTAAGAAATGATGAGCAGGCTGATTTCAGAAAAGCCTGGAAAGACTTATATTAACTGATCCTAAGTGAGGTGAGTAGAACCAAGAGAACATTTTGCACAGCAACAAGATTATGTGATGATCAACTGTGATGGACTTGGCTCTTTTCAACAATGAGGTGAATCAAGGCATTTCCCATAGACTTCTTTTTTTGTTTGTTTGTTTATTAGAGCTATTTATTTACAGAACATATGAGTAATTTTTCTACATTGACCTTTGCAAATTTTTTTTGGTTCCAAAATTTTCCCCTCCTTCCCCCTACCCTCTCCCCTAGATGGCAGATAGTCTAATACATGTTAAATATGTTAAAATATATGATAAATCCAATATATGTATACATATCTATACAGTTATCTTGCTGTACAAGAAAAATCTGATCTAGAAAGAAAAAGAAATGCAAGCAAACATTCACAGAAAGTGTTAAAATGCTATGTTGTGGTCCACACTCAGTTCCCATAGGCCTGTCTCTGAATGTATATGACTATCTTCATTGTAGAACAATAGGAACTAGTTTGAATCACCTCATTGTTGAAGAGAACCATGTTCATCAGAATTGATCCCATAGACTTCTGATGGAAAGAATCATCTGCATCCAGAGAGAAGACTATGGAGACTGACTGTAGATCACAGTATAGTATTTTCCATCATTTTTTGGTTGTTATTTGCTTGTTTTTTTTTCTTTTTCATCCCCCCTCCCCAATCTGATTTTTTTCTTGTGTAGCATGATAACAGGTGGTCATATGTTTAGAAGAATTGCACATTAACTATTATTTAACTATATTGGATTATTTGCTGTCCAAAGGAGGGGGGAGGTAGAAAGCAAGGGAGAAAAATTTGGAACACAAGCTTTTGCAAGAGTGATTGTTGAAAACTATTTTTGCATGCATTTTGAAAAATAAAAAGCTATTATTATTAAAAAGAAAAAAGAAATAGAATTTTTAAAAAGAAAGAAAAAAATTAAAAGAATTAGAATAGACAATGAAGAAACAAAACTATCACTCTTTGCAAATAATTAGATAATCCAAGAGAATCAATTAAAAACCTACTTGAAATAATAATTAGCAAAATTGTAAGATACAAGATAAATTCACACAAGTCATAAGCATTTCTTTATATAATCAACAAAATCCAGCAGCAAGAAATAGATAGAATGATAAATGTTACTTAAAATAATTGTAAACAATGAAAATACTTAGGCATCTACTTGCCAAGAGAAACACAGGAACTATATAAACACAATTACAAAACACTTTTCACATAATAAAATCAAATCTAAATAATTGGAAAAATATCAGTGGCTCATGGTAAGGCTGAGACAATATAATAAAAATGATAATTCTGTCATGTTCAATGCCGTACCAATCAAACTATGAAAAATTATTTGAAAAAAAAATAATAGCAAAATTCATCTGGAAGAACAAAAGATCAAGAGCATCAAGAGAATTAATTGAAAAATTGATGAAAAAAAGAAGGAGGCCTAGCAATACTAGATCTTAAACTACATTATAAAGCACTAAGCAAAAAAAGTATCTGATACTGGCTAAGAAATAGAATGGCAGCATCTTATACCATATTCTAAGATTAAGTCAAAATGGGTGCATGATTTAGGCATAAAGGGTAACAAAATAGGGAAATTGGAAGAGCAAGGAATGCATCTATGGAGAAGGGAATAATTCATGACCAAATAAGAGATAGAGACCAGTATGAAATGTAAAATAGATAATTGTGTGTATATTATACACAAACCATTGTATTTCTACAAACAAACCAATGCAACCAAGATTAGAAAGAAATCAGGAAGCTGGGAAATTATCGTTATAGCAAGTGTCTCTGATAATGGCCTCATTTTTCAAATATAGAGAGAACTGGGTAAAATTCATAAGAATACATGTCATTACCCATTTGATAAATACTCAAGGATATGGACAGGCAGTTTTCAGATGAAGAAATCAAAGCTATCTATATATAGTTCTATGAAAAAGTGTTCAATCATTTTTGATTTGAGAAATGCAAATTAAAACAATTTTGAGATACCAGCTCACACCTATCAGATTGACTGATATAACTGAAAAACTAAAATGAGAAATGTTGGAGAAGATATGGGAAAATTGGTACATTGATGAATTGTTGATGGAGTTGTGAACTGATCTAACCATTCTGGAGAGCAATTTGGAACAATGCCCAAAGGGCAACCAAATTGTGTATATCCTTTGATCCAGCAATAGCATTAGAGGTCTACTAGTAGCAGTATCACTACTAGATCATAAAAAAGGGGAAAGGACCTACATATATAAAAATATTTGTGGTGGTAAATAAAATATTGGAAATTAAGGGGATTCCCATTAATTGGAAAATAACTGAACAGACTGTAATATATGAATGTAAGGGAATTCTCTTGTTCAATAAGAAATAATAAACAGGTTTCAAAAGGCTTTTATGAATTGATGGAAAGTGAAAGGAGCAAAACCAGGAAACCGTTTTACAGAGTATCATCAGAGTAGGTGCGATAATCAACTATAAGTGACTCAGTTCTTCTCAGCAATACAGTAATCCAAAGGACTCATGATGGAAAATGCTAACAATATCCATATAAAGAGCTGATGGAATCTGAATGCAGATTAAAGCATCCTAATTTCACTTACTTTATTCTTTTTTGTGTGTATTTTATTTTTCATCTATTTCTTTTTTCACAACTATGACTGATAAGAAAATATATTTTATATGATTGCACATTTAATGCTATAGTAAATGTTAGGAGAGCAAAGATTAGACTTTTTTTTTTAAAGAACTACCATACACAAACACAGACACATGCACACATACTAATTGGCTTCCACATATTTTTAATGGAAATCTTTTTCTTTTGGGATATCACAGACTCTTTCCTTTTGGTGGCAGGAAGAGGGGACAGAAGAAATGATTAAGGTTATGCTTAAAATAATAAAAACAACAGTTCACATTTCAATCATAATTTAGAGTTACGAAGAACTTTTTATTCTCATAATAATCTTGTGAGGAAGGTAGTGTGAGCATTTCTAGAATTACTCAAAGATGAAGAAACTGAGTTCAGAGACTTGTATAAAGTCCTATAGTGAGCAAATGTTATAGCAAAGATTCACATTCAGGCCACTCAGGTCAATGCTCTTTCCCTCATCTTATAGCACTAATAGAAAAAGAAGTCAAATAGTAGGGATAGAAAAAGGGATAATGATAGAATGGAAGGGAGTCTATTGTCCTCTGAAATAGCAATATGTTCAAATCATTTTCTTATACATGGAAAAGGGCAGAAATAAGGGACTCGTCAATGAATTCTGGAAGTAAGAGTTGGAGAAACCAACCTTCTAGTTGAGGGTTATCAAAAATTCAGAGAAATGAACGCTAGTGTAGTCTTCAGGTTGAAGTCATAGTTCTCTAGAAATTAGTGGCTGAGGAGGAAAGTCAGAGCTTCTAGATATTATTACAGAAATTTCGACCCATACAGCACTCAAATGAAACCGTCTTTTTCTTTATCACGCTTTTTGACTCTTGACAATGTTCTTTACACTTCAGCTTTCCATACTGAACAATTCCATCTAGGAAAAAGGAAAGAAAAACATTTCCAAGGATCTAGATGAGAGAATTTAAGGCAATTATAGTCCCCACCTCCATTTCTGTACCCTTTCAGCTATGGTGAAAGAGGGAAACGTATTTGAAGTGAATTTAGTTTCTGTTCAGGATCATCCATGGAAATACATTCCAGGCATCCCTGGACTAAGAATGATTATTCCTGGATGCTCCACCTCCTGTGACCACTGAAGGCCTCCCTAGACCAGGGACTGAGATGGCCAAAGTCACAGCACAGGCTTGAGCTATCAAGATTACCTAGTCCCAATGAATCACCCCACTTTCCCCCTACCTCCACCTACTGTAGAAGATTTTCTCAGTTGAGCAGGTCTCGTTTGTTTTTGCTGTACAGGTGCCAAGTCCATTAACGCAATGTCCTTTTGGAAGAATAAAGTTGCAAGTTCTGCATAACAGATTCTGAGAAGCTGTTGGAATAGCAGAAAACAAGATGCAAATTCTAAGTTTGGCTTTGCAACGGAAGTTTCTATTACCTAGAAGGCTTTCAGAGGGGGGAAGGAAACTGGAGGCCCATTCTTTGCAGCCATCTCCATCTGAGACCATCCTGGTCTGTCTTTTCCAGGGGATGCTCTTCTCCCTTTTTGAAACCATGGGAAGGGTCCTACTTCAAAGTGGATCTGGGGTCCCATGTGTCTACCAAGCAGGGAGGAAGACAGGAGTAAGATGACTGAAAATAATCATGGTAGTGTAAGACCCAACTCCCATTCTCTCCCAGTGGCTTCCCTTTTAGTCCCAAGAGGAATAGCCTATCCTTAGTCCTAGACTCCCCAACACTACTATAATTTGGAAGGAGAGACTTAGGAATCTTTTAGGTTTGTGGTGAGGGCATCAGGATTCTAGAGAGAGGAGAAAGTATTTCCTTGTGAATCATTCCTTACCATAGATTTTCAGGGACTTTTTTTTACACTTTATACACCATCCCCCAGACATAGTCCATGTGAGGCAGAGAAGAGAAAGGCCTAAGAGAAGCTTGCCCATCTTATATCAATATCCCCAGTACTGGAGACAGCAAAGTCAGAGGGGGCAGTGAACATGGATGCTGCCTCTAACTTTATTTTATTCTGAATAAGACCTAGGAGGGAAGTAAGAGATATGGCTCATTATCTAAGCCTTTCTGATGTCAGATACCCCATGGGTTGCCATTTGTTCTACCAATAAGAAAAGGGTTTTTGATCTGTGGGACAGTACTCTGATTGCTCAGCTGATCTCTTGGTAGGAGGCAAGTCTTCCTAGTAAGGAAAATGACCCTGAGGCTTAAAATAGGTGGGGACGTAATACAAATGACCCAACTCCCCAGTTTATTTTGTGTTATCTTACTCTGGGGGCTTATGTTTTAACAAGTTAGAAGATGCTACCTTCATTAGGAATCAGGGAGTGGACTTCCTTCAGGAATGATTAGAAGGGATTAGTTTCTTGTAGTCAAGCTATCTGAGGAAGGAGTGTAGGGGATTGGCTTGAGAGGATGTATAACCTCTTCTCTCTGACCCTTCTTACTAATTTCAGCATCAGGATTTTCCCCAGGAGAGAAGTTTGATCTTGGAGTCAGTATCCTGAAGTGAAAATGAATTATTTTCTATGCTGGACTCTATTCGGGCAGTCATGGAAACTTTAGTGAGTCATTTATTTTTTTTCTTTATCAATGGGTGTCAAGAGAGCTTGGCCAAGTGTGGTAAATCTCTTTCTCCAGAAAGTTTTGATTTCTTGTATATGATATTAACAGAATCACAAAAGTGTAGTCAGAACATCTTTGCTCAGAATTTTAATGGTGCACACTTCCCTGTTAGAAGAAATTCACAGCCTTTTTAGCCTAATCCTTAAGATGCCCCTGAAAAATCAGGCTAGTTTTCCTGTAACGTGCTTTCATAGGATTCTTTCAGTCTTAATTCCATTAGAAATATTTCAAGGAGAGGACCCATATTTTCTTTCTTTCCTTTGTATTTTCCTGCCTCCAGCTTGCCTACTGGACTGTGTACATACATATCAGTGCATTTGACAAGGATTGGCTAACTGATCAGTGACTGTGACTGAGTATAGGAAGTTAATTGCCTGATTAGAACTGACATTTCTGAAATCAGTTTTAACAATCTGGTCCTCGAGAGGTATTTTGGGAAGGTACAGTACTGTGTCTGATCTTTTCCGAAAGTTCACCCCTGCTAACTGCCTAGCTCACCTCATTCTTAACATATCTCTTCTTTAATGAATACATTAAGAAAAGATGCCAGTTGCATTAATCTCTTTAGGGATAGTTAGTACATAAAAACTGAAGTTATCTTTTCCCACAAAACAAAAATTTGTTTTCTTTTGTGGTAGATGAGCTATCTATTTATTTTATGTGTATATAAATGGAGACTAGATGTCATAGTGAAATTATAAACTTTGTTTTCCATTTATTTTACATAAATCATTGAGAAATAGGATGGTGTCCTAGGTGGACATCAGATCCCTAAAGAGCTAGATTTAAGTCTCAGTTCTGGTACATACTGGCTTTGTGGGAAAGTCAGTCACTTCTCAGTGCCTTAGAGAGATTGAGGAAAGACAATGTAAGGATCATTGGACTACTTGAAAGCCAAAATCCAAAGATGGACCTGGGCAGCATCTTTCAAGAAATTGTCAAGGTGAACTGCCTTGATATTCTGGAACCACAGGGCAAAATAGGCAATGAAAGAGTATAATGATCATCTAAGGAAAGAGAACCCCAAATAAAAACTCCAATTAAAATACAGGAGGTTATGGAACAACAACGAGAAATCACTTACCTGTAGAAATCAAGCAATATATATATATATATATATATGTATATCTAAATATGTATGTACAAACATATATATGTAATAGTATTTTATTTTTCCAAATTCCAAATAAGTTTTCAACATACATTCTTGTAAAACTTTGTGTTCCAAATTTTTCTCTCTCCCTTCTTTACCTCTATCCTCCTCAAGACAGCAAGTAATTTGATATAGGTTAAATATGTGTAATTCTTTTAAACATAATTCCATATTGGTCATATTTTGCAAGAAAGATGAAATAGGAAAAATATCTTGAGAAAAAACCTAATGTAATAATCAACAATGATAACAACAATGAAAAAGGTGATAGTACTATATTTCAATCCACATTTAATCATTGTTCTCTCCCTGGATAAGGATGGCATTTTCCTTCACAAATCTACAGGAATTGTCTCCAATCACTGCATTGTTGAAAAGAGCCAAGTCCATTACAGTTGATCATCACATAACATTGTTGTTACCATGTACAATGTTCTTTTGGTTCTGCTCACTTCAGTCATTATCATTTCATGTAAGTCTTTCCAAAGGGAAAAAATTGTCATACAATACAATAAAAGAATTTTAAGCATTCATAAGTCACCTGCAAAAGACCTGTAAATAAATCAGTTCTCAGCAATACAATGATTCAAGATAAGAACAAAGGACTCCTGAAAATTTCAATTACTTTATTCTTTTTTGTGTATGTTTTCCTTTTCATTTTTCCCCACAACTGTGACTAAAATGAAAATATGTTTTACATGATGACACATACATAATCCATATAAAATTGCCTCACCTTTTCCAAAGAGGGAATTAAATTAAAAAATTTGACCTTCAATAACAAGAGCCAAAAGAAGTATAAACAGTTTAAAAAGAGAAAAGGAAAAATAAGGGATTCAATAGAGCTAGTTATAAAAATTGTATCACTAATAATTACTAGAAGGAATATACATAGACAGAGGATACTGGTATAAGGTGAATTTGAGGGAATGACATAAAAATAATTAAGAGATAAGAAAGAGAAGTACACTGGGTACAGGAGAGAGGAAGAATGAAGTAAATTATTTCACATGAAGAAGTACAAAAAACCTGTTACAGTATAGGGAAATGTGAGAAAGTGGATAATGGAACTTTCCTCTCATCAGTATTGGCTCAAAGAGGGTGTTATATACAAAGTCTGTTGAATATAGAAATCTAGTTTACTTGACAGGGAAGTAGGAAGAAAGGAGATTAAAGAGGAAAGGGACTGACAGAAGAGAGGACAGATCAGGAGAGGTGGTAGTAGCAAAACACTGACAAGAAGGGAAAGGGTGAAAGGAGAGAGAGGACAAACAGGAGGAAAAACAAGATGGAGGGAAATACATAGTAATCATAACTGTGATGAATGTGATGAACTCTGCCATAAAAAATTCCCAAACTATGAAAAAGTTTTCTTAATCACTTTTGATTTGAGAAATGCAAATTAAAACAATTCTGAGGTATCAGCTCACACCCATCAGACTGACCAATATGACAAAAAAGAAAAGTTATAACTGTTGGAGAAGATGTGGGAGAATTGGAACATTAATGTACTGTTGGAGGAGTTGAGATCTGATCCAATCGTTCTAGAGAGCAATATGCAATGATGCTCAAAGGGCAATCAAACTGTGCATTCCCTTTGATCCAGCAATACCATTAGTAGCAATAGCAGTACTACATCTAAAAAAGGGGAAGGACCTACATATATAAAATATTTGTGGTGGTAAGATATTGGAAATTGAGGGAATGCCTGTTAATTGGAGAATAGCTGAACAAGCTGTGGAATATGAATGTAATATAATTCTCTTGTTTAATAAGAAATGGTCAACAATCAGATTTCAGAAACACCTAGAAAGATTTATATAAGCTGATGCAAAGTGAAATGAACAGAAGCAGGAAAACATTGTACAGAGTATCAGCCAACATTGTGTGATAATCACCTGTAAATGACTCAGTTTTTCTCAGCAATACAATGATTCAAGAAAAGAACAAAGGGCTCTTGAAAATTTCATTTACTTTATTCTTTTTTTGCATGTTTTTTCCTTTTCATTTGTTTCCCCCCCCACAACTGTGACTAATATGAAAATGTTTTACATGATAGCACATACATAATCTATATAAAATTGTCTCTCATTTTTCCAAAGAGGGAAGGGGAATTTCAAGATTCATTTTTGTAAGACTTTGTGTTCTATATTTTTCTCCCTCCCTCCCTTACCTCCTCTATCCCCAAAACAGCAAGCAATCTGATATAATTTAAATACATGCAATTTTTGAAAACATATTTCCATATTTGTCATATTATTCAATAAAAATTAGATCAAAAGGGAAAAAAATCATGAGAAAGAAAACAAATGAAAAGGTAAAAATACTATGCTTCAATACACATTCAGTATCCATAGCTCTTTCTTTGGATGTGATTGGCATTTTTCTTGCTGAGTCTATTTGAATTACCTTGAATCATCATATTGTTGAGAAGAGTCAAATCCATGATAGTTGATTATCACATAATTTTGTTGTCACTGTGTATAATGTTTTACTGGTTCTGTTCACTTTACTTTAATTCATGTAGGTCTTTTCAGGCTTTTCTGAAATCAGTCTGCTCATCATTTGTTATAGAACAATAATATGGAACTCAAAATCTTATAAAAATGAATACTAAAATTTGGGAAAAATTATTATTTAAAAACAACACCAAAAAAAGCTAATGACTGACATTCTAAATTGATGGCATTTAAGGTCACTGAATCAAAGTATACCTTAAAGGATAAAAACTTCTGCAGTTTGAAACAAATTGCTCTGATGTCAGATATTATGTAGATGATTGTAGGGAACAGAAAATGATCAAAGAGTAGATCTGCCCAGCAGATCTTGTCCCGAATAGCTCACAGAGACATAAAAAGAAAGAAGTGTTCTCAAAAGAAAAAAAAATAGATCCAGAGAAGCCATGGCAGAAGACAATTTAGGAAGATGCTCAAGCTATTCTGGAGCCTCCAATGACATTTTAATTTATAGACTTGTATATCTAACAAATGCGTTGCCAACCTTAAAGCTAACATGGGGTTTATCATTTTGGAGACAAATGTGAATAACTAGCTTAGGACCCAAGGTTCTAGGAGAACAAAAAAAGTCTTTCTTCAAAATAAAGATCATCCATTGCCAATTCTCTTCCTTAAATTAGTTTCCCCTTTCCATGAACCAGGTGGCCAAGGAGCCAGTTGGTTCTCCAGATATAAACTGAACATAATCTATAAACTACAGTTTTGGGATCCAATTAAAACTTGATTTAAAATTTAGTATTCAAGATGATTTTTCCAATTAAAATTTTAGCCTTGAAAGCAAGAAGAAAATTTATCTCCCAGCTGCTACTTCTTTGAGTTAAATTTTTTTTTCTTTTCACACTTCAGTCAGTTAATTAGTATTTTTAAACATTATCTTATCAATAGAAAGAATAACTATTCAACTTCTAAAATTAGTGGGAAAAGAGGGTGAAGGAAAGCAGGAAACTGCAGGAAAGCCAGTCAGGGAGAAGAAAGGGGCTTCTTTCTTACTCAAGTTAATACCACATATACAGAAGACAAATTTGTTCTATAATTTTACATCTTCTTAAAGACTTTTCAGATTAGGGCACCAAATCCTATGCCCTTGATTCTCTTAAGTATGTAGAACAGTTGCTTATGCAGGAAGAGAGGACTTCCTTAGTTCTTCATGATTCAGAAAGTGCTGAAGTGGAGAACTCTCTTTTAAATACCTCCAATTTTTTTTTTTTTTGAAGGTCCTACTTGAAGACTTTTAGCCCAATTACCTTCAAAAGCATATTTCCAAATCCTGTTTGGAGAGATCGTCCCTGAAGGATAAATTAATTCTCTGTAAAGGATAGTCAAGGAAATGTATTTGGGGTTTTAATTATGGCCAAATATTTCCAAACTTTATAGGCTGCAAACTTCTAGAATAAATTAGGACACAAAATAACTACAAAACAAAATACACAAAATTATTCACTCGCTCATTTTATTTTCCCTGAAGATCATGTTTGTCTCGCTATCTTATTTAATTAAAAAAAGTTTAGGGCTAATACCATTTATTATTAGGCAAGCCATATGACTTGCCTAGTGTCATACAGCTGGGAAGTGTTAGGAAGTACTAAGTCTGAGACAGGATTTGAATTCAGATTCTCCTAAGTTCAAAGCCCATGCTTGAGCCACTGAGTCATCTAGATGCTCCCTTTGTTGGCTTGATTACGAAGATTGTTGACAAAATTTTCCATTATGCTGCACTCCTGAAAAGGTTTCTTTGATAAATATCTAAGGTGCAGATCTGAGTCCCTTTGTAATGCCGGGGAAACTGAGGCAGGATAGAGATTAGAGATTTTTAATAATTTAAACAGTAGTGGAGAGTTTGGACTGGCACCCATATTAGCCAGCTGTCTGGATAAGACTCTTGTCTCAAAGTATCTAGTCATGACCTAGGGATTCCAGGGACTCTTAAAGGGCTCCATCGATAAGGGAGACAAAGGCAAGGGGGGTGGGTGTAGAGCACTGGGGGGATAGAAGTTCCAGGAAAGGACCATACATTCAGTTCTGACAGGTTGGGGGTATGGAGGAAGGATTATAAATTCTAATAAGTGAAGAAGCTAGGGACAGGATGTCTGAGGCAGAAGATATCCAAACATTTGAGATAAGCCATCTGAAATTTTATGATTCTTTGGAATGCCAGTGGCTAGAGTTCCCAGCCTAATTATCTCAGTCATAATGGCCAGGAAAGGGGGTTGCCACCAAGAAGACTGAGGAAGAACAATTCAGGGAAACTGAGGCAAGGAAACTGAGGCATAACACCTTTGTGGTTGCCATTCTGTAATGAAGTTCTTAGAAATTATTTCTGGAGCTTAAAAATCAATGCTTTAAAATTAATTAGCCTTCAGCAGAACCAGGAGAACATTATACACAGCAACAAGACTATATGATGATCAATGCTGATGGACATGGTTCTCTTCAACAATGATGTGATTCAAACCAGTTCCTATTGTTCATCGATGAAGATAGTCATATACATCCAGAGAGAGGCCTGAGGGAACTGAGTGTGAACCACAACACAGCATTTTAACGCTTTCTGTGAATATTTCCCTGCATTTTGTTTTCCTTCTTAGGTTGTTTTTTTTCCTCTCTTTCTAGATCGAATGTTTCTTGTGCAGTAATATAACTGTATAGATATGTAAACATATATTGGATTTGTCATATAATTTATCATATTTAGCATGTATTAGATTACCTGTCATCTAGGGGTGGGGGGTGGGGGAAAGGAGGGGAAAAGCTTGGAACAACAAAAAAAAAGTTTTGCAAAGGTTAATGTAGAAAAATCACTCATATCTTTTGTAAATAAAAAGCTTTTAATAAAAAAAAGGAAAAAAAAGAAAAAAAATAATTAGCCTATCCAATAATCAATAAATTGATGGTAGTTTCTCTTCTTAACCAAAGACCTAGACTATGACCTTGGTTCATTTTAAATGCCCTCCTTTCTTCTTGACAGGACATCATTGGGCCTTGCTCAGACCAGAAAAAGACAATCTTACTTGGCAGATACCCAATGAGGTGGTGGGTTAAGAGATCTCAGCCCCTCCCAAACACCACATTGTTGAGGGAGGATTTCAGCTGAAAAATGAAGCTTGGCCATGGATTTTGGACTCCCTCTAGCACTCTGGGCCCCCAGTCAAGTTCTTTCTGATTTCTTCTTCATTAGTCAGGCCATCCCAAATTCTAATGAAGGAACCAGGGATACATGAATTTCTCTAAGTAGCATCAGTCTGGCATCTGTTTACAACCCATTTGGGTGGGATTCAAATTAGTTAATGAACAAATAGCTAGAGAGCTAGGAATGGATTACATTGCTAAAGTGGAATCGGGGAGGTTTCTTTGGAGCTAGATTAAGATATAAGGAGAGACTTAAAGAGGAAAGGAAATATTACAGATTAGCATTAAAATCAAACGATACATCATTAAAATTAATTTTGATATATAGGTACATATATAGGTGCAAATATATATGTATATATATTTTGATGTTGACTCTAAATTAATCAACCTAATATTTTATGAGGTAGTAAGCTCCTTGATGGTAGAGATTGTCTTGTTTTATATTTGTTTTAGTGCCAAACTCAATACCATGTTTTTAATAGGAACTTAATGATGCATGTTTGCTTACTTTAATTGAATTATCTTTTCCATCACATTTTTGTGATTTTATTTAAAAAGTTTGGGTTTTGAGGCTGAGGTGGATAGGGATAGATCATATTGCCCATTTCTCCACTTCCTACCACCCGTTGGATTAACTTTATCCAAAAGTATACTAGAAAACTCACCCTCTTTTCTTCCCATGCAATCTTTCTCATCCTTGGTCTGGAGTCAAGGTGATGTAATATAGCTTCTAGAGGAGACAGCAATGATTTTGAGATTCCCCTGACCTTGGGGGGCTTCTGTTCTAACAATAAGTCAGTAATTATAAATCTTCTGGTTTTTGGAGTCTGAATCAGGGAACTCCCACAACCAATCTAAGAACAATGATCTGTCTGATTCTGGAGTCTCCTGGCCTCAGGGTAGTCCCATGGACCAAACTCCTGAGACAATAGTGAATAGACCACTCCTCAGTTCATTGCTGACTGTTAGATAGATAATTTGTTGGTCAGTGAGAACCAAATTCCAGAGACCACTCTTTAGTCCTACCTCTTGGCCATAAAATTACCATATCTATAATACGAAGAATTAGATAAATATGTCTCTTTGCTTCTGTTGCTTTGCTAAATTTTCTCGGAATTTAGACTGCTTGTAATGGTGTTACAATTACAATAAACTTTGTCTCTTGATTAAGAAATAGGTTCAAGCCTGAAAATTCTTTTGACACACCTTAGACATGGTCTGTGACCCAAAACTTTTGTGGTCCTTTCCCAACCTCAACAAAGGGACTTTGATCCAAATGTGACCTTTTCCTCTTTATATGACCTTGTCTAAGCTGCTTTATGTGTATGTTTCTCCATCTTTATTTTATTTATTTATTTGTTTGTTTGTTTCCTCATCTTTAAAAAGAGAAGTTTGGACCAGTTGGCTTCTAAGGAAAGGATTCTATGAAAACTTCCTCAAAAAATCTTAGTCCTCCAGTTGATACTTTTCTATGATTTTTTTTAACTATTTAGAAATGATAATTTTTAGTGGGACATAATTCAGCACATAATTATAATTGTCTTAGAAGTGATACTTCAGCCAAAGGTAGGCATCTAAACTGACTAAAAGACAGAGACATGGAAAACAAAAAGAAAGATCCTCAGCTAAAAAAAAAAACCCAAAACAAACATTCTCTACCTTAGGAAGGTATGACACTTAAATAACTCAGTTGTATATGAAAAGATCAATTTTTTGCCCAGAAATTCATCTGTATCAGATCTCCAGTGGAGTCCAGGGAATAAAACTGACTGAATTGAAATGAATTATGTGTGGAATTAATGAAGATGCTGTCATGGGAATATAGCTTTAAACTATACTTTAATTGTGATTTGAGATTTTATAATAACAGATAGAGTTATACCTACAAAGTTGCAAGTATTGTTCTCTCCTATTTCCCATTACCTCTTAATTGGCATTTAAGTACTTCTTTTAAAGGTGATTTTGAATTATATCTGCTTGTATATCAATTCTCTAGGAAAACAAATTAAGAGTTTATTATAATTGACTTGTATTCTTTTGTTTTGGGTTAGATTTCTAGCATATAAGCCTGGATTCCCCCAAACAATGGCAGAAAAGGCCAGCTTGGGGAGTTTAGGGGCTTTGGGGGCTTCTTCATTTTGGCTATTTAATCTTGTGTTTTGAAGTTATGCTTTGCACTTCCTTCACTGACAAATACCTTGTTAGATAGGAGATACCTTCTCATGAGAATAATAAATCCCTTTTTGCTTTTCTTTACCCAGTCTCTGTTTTGCTTTTCTTTTCTTCTTTTTTTAATTAAAGCTTTTTATTTGCAAAACACATGCATGGGTAATTGTTCAACATTGACCCTTGCAAAGCCTTCTGTTCCAAATTTTTCCCTCCTTCCCCCTAGCCCCTTCCCTAGATGGTACATAGTCTGATATATGTTACTTATGTTAAAATATATGACAAATTGAATATATGTATACACATTTATAGTTATCTTGCTGTACAAGAAAAATTGGATCTACAAGAAAAAAAAGCCTGAGAAAGAAAACAAAATACAAGCAAACATCAACAGAAAGCATGAAAATGGTATGTCTCTCCAAGTCTCTCCAGGCCTCCCTGAAATCGTCCTGCTGGTCGTTTCTTACAGAACAATAATATTCCATGACATTCATATACCATAATTTATTCAGCCATTCTTCAATTGATGGGCATCCATTCAGCTTCCAGTTTCTTGCCACTACAAAAATGGCTGCCACAAACATTCTTGCACATGTGGGGCCCTTTCCCTCCTTTAAAATCTCTTTGGGATATAGGCCCAATAGAAACACTGCTGGGTCAAAGGGTATGCACAGTTTGATAACTTTTTGAGCATAGCTCCAAATTGCTCTCCGGAATGGTTGGATCCATTCACAATTCCACCAACAATGTATCAGTGTCCCAGTTTTCCCACATCCCCTCCAACATTCATCACTATCTTTTCTTGTCATTTTAGCCAATCTGACAGGTGTGTAGTGGTACCTCAAAGTTGTCTTAATTTGCATTTCTCTGATCAATAGTGATTTGGAGCACCTTTTCATGTGACTAGAAATAGTTTTAATTTCATCATCTGAAAATTGTCTGTTCATATCCTTTGACCATTTATTGAGTGGAGAGTAGCTTAAATTCTTAGATATTTAAGTCAGTTCTCTATATATTTTAGAAATGAGGCCTTTATCTCTGATTGTTTTTGTGGACAACTGTTGCACACAGTTACTTAAGTCTAGGTGTTATGCTTTATTCATAGAAGAATGAACTCAGTGAATTGATCCATCTAGCATCTGGATTCTGATCAGAATCCAGAACATCAATATCACTTTATTACAAAACAAACCATGAAAGGATTTTCCAGGGAGAAAAAAGGACATAGAAAAAGGACACCAAAAGGACAACATAATTGTGAATTGCCTGGTCACATATATTCCCTTCAAATTTGCTTCACTATCATTGCCCTTTAAACTTGTATCCACTTTGACCCATCCCTTTTGTCTTCTAGTTTTTGGGAAAGTGCTTTGTAACTGTTGTTCTTAATGTGAACAATTTTTTTAGTTGTGTTCTTGCTAAACCTAATTTTTGTTGTTATTCTTTGCTAGCAAACAACTTTGCTAAAGAACTCTGTCTGATTTGCTGTTTGTTAAGGGGAAACACCAGTGGGGGCTTTTAAGTTAATGTTAAAGCTAGCTACTGTGAGAAATGGATTTATTTGGTTTTCACAGTTAGAAAATTAAATTAGAGTAATGAAACTTAAATTAGAAAATTGAAATCCATAGGATATCAAAGAATAATCAGGATGATCTGGGGTGGAGGTTATTTCCCCCAAAAGAATGTAGATTGTAAGCTCCTTAGGGGCAGGGACTGGGTTTTGTAATCGGGGATGGTGGTCTGAGATTTGAAAAGAATCTTGTTTGTCCTTGTCCCTAACTTTCCTTTTAGAATGGAAGCTCCTTGGGTGTAGTGACTGAATTGAGTGGGAAACACCTTACTCAGTTAAGCATATGATAGCCTCAGGCCTTCTTGCCTCTTTTATTTATTTATTTTTTTTAGAAACTGATTTAGAAACCCCAGTCACTAGGGAAAGGAGCCAGGGGATTGGGGAAGAGAGTAAGGGAATAAAAAAGGGAATGCTCTTGGCCTATGTGTGTCTCTCTCTAAAACTTGTGTGTCAGAGATTGTGCATCCTTTCTCATGAGAAAGAAACAAACTTTTTGCTACACTCATACTTGGACTTTTGATTGCTTTAGTGGTTGCTATTGAACCCATATACTACCTATCTATATGTTTCCTCTAAAATCTTAAAATTAGTAACACTCTTCTGAGGACCCAACTTGCTAGTGTGGTTGTGCTATGTGTTAATGTTTTCCATAGTCCAGCATATATATGATAAAAGTTCAATAAACACTTGTTGATCGACTAAGTCATTGATTGTTTCACACTGAGAGTGATCACTAGCTCTGTAGTTGATAGGCAAGGGGCTGCTGAGCATCATCAGTGGTATTTCATATGAGTTTGAGATGTTCATTACCTAGTACTATGATTGCCCCTGCCAGTTTTTTTTTCTAATCTTCTCTCCCATGAGCCACTCCTGTTAGGGTCTCTAGGCTCTTTTTTAAGAATGATGATGACAGGGTCATTGAAATTCACATAAATCATTTGATCTAAGCTCAAACAAGAGGCCTGTTCCTTCTACATTCAAGTCATTGGGGTTTGGCAAAGAACAACAAAAATTAGGTTTAGCAAGAACACAAACAAGGAACTCTTCCTTCTCTTCTCCCTCTTTTTCTCTCCCCCCCCCAAAAGGGAAATCTCTTTTTCTACCATGGACCCTAGAACTTTTAGTATGAGATTTTCTCTTTGAAAATGACCAGCAGATTTTAGTCTGAGTTCTGCCATTTCCTAGTGATGATACTCTGACCAAGGCATGTAGTTTTTTGAAAGCTCAGTTTCCTCCTCCAAATCTGTTCTTTTCACTACACAGGATTTTAATCATTATGTAGTTAATTTATGTGATAATGCTTTGAAACATAGAAGAGTGTTTTATAAATGAGAGACATTATGATGAAATGCTGGATTGCTGATTGTGGAGTCCTTGGGTTGGAAATAACATCCTTGCTGTTTTGCTTACTACTTAAAGTAAGAAAGCCAGTCCTCTTCTCTGAGCCTCAGAGTGAAATCAAGGCCTTTTGAAGCTCTAAGTCTGTAATCCTTTGATTCTGAGAATCTAACCTAAAATAAATTCAAAACTCAAAATAAAATCAGTTACAGTCCCAAGACATTTTCTCTCAAAAAGTCAACTGCCACATCAGAAGCTTCAGATCTAAAAAGAAAGCTTACAAAGTATTCTGCATAATTTACTGATGTAGAGACAGGCATTCTTATGCCATACTTTCTTTTCACATGCAGATGAACTTGAAGACAGGGGGTTTAATTTCTCCAGGGCTGTGCTCTACCTGGGTGCTCTACCTCCTGTGATCACTGGAGACCTCCCTAGATCAGGGACTAAGATGGCTAAAGCTACAACACAGGGAGGGCTATCAGGATTTCCCAGCTCCAGTGAATCAGCTCACCTTCCCCCTACCTCCACCAATTTTAATAGATTTTCTGAGTTGAACAGAGCTCATTTTTTCTTTATTTCTTTTCCTTTCCCTTTCCTTTTCTTTTTTCTTTTTTCTTTTTTTTTTCTTTTTCTTTTTTGTTGCAGTATAGGTTCTACATCCATTTACACAATGTCCTTTTGGAAGAATAAGCTTGCTATATTCTGAGAAGCTGTTGAAATAGCAGAAAACAAGATGCAAATTCTAAGTTTGGCTGTGTAATGGAAGTTTCTATTACTTAGAAGACTTTCAGAAAGGGGAAAGGAACCTGGAGGCCCATTCTTTGCAGCCATCTCCATCTGAGACCACCCTGGTCTGTCTTTTCCAGGGGATGTTCTTCTTCCTTGTTGAAGCCATGGGCAGGGTTCTATTTCAAAGTGAACCTTGGGCCCGTTGTGTCTACCAAGCAGGAAGTAGATGACTGAAAATAATCACAGTAGTGTAATACCCAACTTCCATTCTCTCCCAGCAAAGTTGGAGGGGATAGTGAACATGGATACTACCTCCAACTTTATATTACCTTGAATAGACTTAGAAGGGAAGTAAGAGATATGGCTCATTATCTAAACCTTTCTGATGTCAGATACCCCATGGGTTGCCATTTCTTTTTACCAATAAGAAAAGGGCTTTTGATCAGTGTGGCAGCTGATCTCTTGGAAGGAGGCAAATCTTCCTAGGATGGAAAAAGTCTCTGGGACTTGTGGTAGGGGTGGAGGACATAATCCAAAAGATCCAACTCCCCATTCTACTTTGCATTATCTTACCCTGGGGAATATTAAGCCCCCTTAATATTCTAAGAAGTTAGAAGATGCTACCTTCCTTAGGAATCAAGGGATGGACTTCCCTCAAAGATGTTTAGAAGGGATTAGTTTCTTGTAGTCAAGTTATCTAAGAAAGGAGTATTTGGAATTGATGTGAGAAGATGTATAATCTCTTCTTCCTGACTCCTCCTACTGATTTCAGTATCAGGTGTTTTCCCAGGGAGAGAAGTTTGATTTTGAGGTCAGTGTCCTGAAATGAAGATGTATTGTTCTCTATGCTAGTTTGTATTCTGACAATTATGGGAAACGTCAGTGAGTCATTCATTTTTCTTCTTTATCAATGAATTTCAAGAGTGCTTGATGCAGTATAATAAACCTTTCTCCAGAAAATTTTGATTTCTGATATATGGTATTAATAGAATCACAAAAGTATAGTTAGAACATCGTGGCTCAAAATTTCAAAGGTCCAGATCTCCTGGTTAGTAGAAATTTACAGCCTTTTTAGCCTAACCCTTAAGATTCTCCAGAAAATCAGGCTTGTTTTCCTGTAACATGTTTCTATGGGATTCTTTCAGTCTTAATCCCATTAGATAAATTTCAAGGACAAGCCCTGTATTTTCTTTTTTTCCTATGAAGTTTCCCTCCTCCAACTTGTCTCCTGGAGTCTGCACATACATATCAATGCATATGGCAAAGATAACTGTCCTGTGACTGAATACAGGAGGTTAATTGCCTGACTAGAACTGACATTTCTGGAATCAGTTTTAGCAATCTGGTCCTCCAGAGAGTGTCTTGGGAAGGCACAGTACCATGCCTGACCTTTTCTGAAAGTTCACCCCTGCTAAATGCCTAGCTTATCTCATTTTCGGGATAGCTTTTCTTTAAAGAATACATTAAGAAAAGATGCTAGGGGCAGTTAGGTGGGACAGTGGATAGAGCACCAGCCCTGAAGTAGGAGGATCTGAGTTCAAATCTAGTCTCATACTTAACACGTCCTAGCAGTGTGGCCATGGGCAAGTCACTTAACCCCAATTGCCTCAGCAAACAACTACCAGAAGAAAAGATGCCAGCTGCATTAACTTCTTTAGGGATAGTTAGTACAGAAAAACTGAGGTTGTCTTTTCTAGCAAAATAAAAACTTGTTTTCTTTTTTTGTAAATGGGCTATCTATGTATTTTGTGTATATGACCTGATGTCATAATGAAATTATACAACTTTGTTTTCCACTTCTTTTACATATATTTTGGAGAAGTAAGTGGTGTCTTAGATGGAGATCAGAGTTCTAAAGACTTAGGTTTAAGTCTCAGTTCTGATACATGCTGGCTTTGTGACATTGGGAAAGTCATTCACTTCTCAGTGCCCTAGACCTATGATATGTTATATCATTAAGCTGGAAAAGTAGGGAAGTACTAGATTGTAGAAGGTTTTAAGTGCCAAATAAAGGGCATGAATTCTAGCAGGCAGATATTAAGTAGATTTTTGCTTAAAGGAGTGATATTCCTAGATCTATATGTATAGAAGATTAATTTGACATCAATTTGAAGGATAGATCAGAGGAAGAGTCTTGGGAAGTTGTTTCAATAGTCCTAAAGTACTAGCCTATTTGCTTCCCCTCACTCATGACAGCCCATTTCCTGTGTCTCTGTCTTTGATGTAACTGTCACACATATCATTCTTACCTTTTTCTGCTTGGAATCCCTTTTTTTCTTTGAAATCTAGCTCACAGTGCACATTCCAAAGGAGGCCTTTCCTGGTACTCTTCAGCTGAACTTCTTGAAGAGAGACTTTTTGCCTTTCTTGATATCCACAGTGTTGTTTTTTTTTTTTTTTTTAATCACCTTGCCTGATATTGGGAATATATGGGATGAATATAGGATTTTTCTGAGGGTAGAGATTGGGAAATGACTAGATATGAGAGATAAGAGAAAAGGAAGAGTACAACATAATTTCAGATCAAACATGGGAGCCTGCGTGATCCCATTGAGAGAAATAGTGAAGTCAGAGGGAGATTTTGGATCGGTGGAGGATTTGTATAGCTCAATAAAATTATGAGTTATACCATGTAGGGTTACCAAAACCAGATAGGTCAGTAATGAGTTTTGTCTAAGAATGATCCACTGAAGAAGAAAATGACAAATCATTCCAGTATCTTTGCTAAGAAAATCCCACAGACAGTATTAAAATTTTAAAAGATATTTCACCAGAAGATGAGTCCTTCAGTTTGGAAGATGAAAAACATACTATTAGGGAAGAGTGGAGGACAAGTAGAAGTAGCTCCAATACTGATGAAACTCTTAGGCCATAACCAAAAGGAAGATCATTTGCAGATATATCTGGTACTGAAAGGAAAATCTGATGTTGTAAAGATCAATAGAAATTTAAAATATAAGATCTATGAAGCAAGTTTAGCTGAATGTGGTCAAAGAGGAGATGGAAAGATTAAATATTGTTATTTCAGGTGTCAGTGAACTTAAACGAATGGGAATGGGTAAATTTAATTCAAGTGATCACTGCATAAATTATTGTGAGTAAGAATCCCTTAGAAAAAGTAGAGTAGCCTTACTAGTGAATAAAAGGGTGAGAAAAGCAATATTGGGGTATAATCTCAAAAATAATAGGATAGGATGTTATCTGTTTGAATCCAAGGAAACCTTCATCGCAATACAGAATCACAGTAATAGAAATCTGTGCTGTAACCACTGATGCAGAAGAGGCCAAAGTTGATCAGTTCTATAAAGATCTTCAACATCTGGTAGAAATAATATCCCCCCCCCAAAAGATAACATATTTTTTTTTCTGATTAGATCTGGTAGATAGAATGCCTGAAGAACTATGGACAAAGATCTCCATAGTACAAGAGGTAGAAACAAAATAAATCCCAAAGAAAAAGAAGAGCAAAAAAATAAAAGGGCTGTTTGATGAGACTTACAAATAGCTGAGGAAAAGAAGGAAAATGAAAGGTAAAAGAGAAAGGGAATATTATATCCAATTGAATGCAGAATTCCAGAGAATAGTAAGGAGAGATAAGATTTCCTTAAATGCTCCTGGGAGCTTCATGTCTGAGGTTGAGAAGGGATTCAGCTCAACCTTCCTCTCCCCTGCATTCTAGTATGAAATAGGGAATAGGCAATATCCATGGTTTCCTGGCTGCCGTCTCTCAGTGACATGCTAGTAGGATAATGGTGAGTTCTCAGCTCTGCACTGAGGCTGTAGGAGGAGATAGAATGTTCTTTGATCTTATGTGCTCCCCTGGGGTGGCTCAGATTTAGATGGTTTCACAAAAGAACTTTGCTAGTGCTCATAATAATACTCTAGGACATTGATGTTTATTTGGAGAAATGGGCATCTGGGCCTCAGTATGAGTGGTGAGTGTTCAGAGAGCAAGACACCTTGTGCCTTGTTTTTATAATCTCTTGGGCACAAAAGCTACTTTTTAGAGAGGAGACTGAGATATAGCTGAAAGATAATGCATATGAAGAAAAATATGGGTGGAAGAGTGCCTGCCAGAAGGACTATTCAGAGAAAATGACATTTTATATTTCTCTACCTTCTCTCACCTCCAATTAAAGATAAAAGAAACAAAAGGAAAATAAGTCTCAAAAACTTCAAATTATTAATGTATATTGTGTATAGAATACTATTTAAGTGTTAAAAACAATAAAAACATAAAATATTACAAAAGACCTTGTTGGAATGGGAATATGGATGAAGAAAAGTAGCACAATTATGGGCTAAATCTGTTTATTAAGTAGCTCAGAACTTTTTTTTTTAAACTCCTAACTTATAGAACAGCCTGCTCACCTCTCTCTCTCTCTCTCTCTCTCTCTCTCTCTCTCTCTCTCTCTCTCTCTCTCTCTCTCTCTCTCTCGTATTTTGCTGAGGCAATTGAGGTTAAGTGACTTGCCCAGGGTCACACAGCTAGGGAATGTTAAGTGTCTGAGATCAAATTCGAACTCAGATCCCCCTGACTTTCAGGGCTGGTCCTCTATCCACTTCGCCACCTAGCTGCCTCCTGCTTACTTCTCATTAAGCCTGCTTACTAAGAATAGAAATGAAGTTTGAGGTCTAGGGAGATGCCTAGAATCACAATATCTATTTATATTTTCCAAATGTAGTGACCATTGAGAATCTTTTCTGACCTTCAGTTGGGAAACTTTTAGAGAATGAAATAGTCAGGCTGACACTTTAAGTGATCCCTTCAGATGATCCATGTTTAGCATGGATCTCTCCATTTCTTCCTGAAATGGCTTCCAGTTTTTAATTAGCTACTACTTTTTATATTATGTTCTAAGGGTTCTTATGACTGTTGACAGTAATTTATAATATATTTATTTCAGATTTTTCTTATCCCTTTCAGATTTCAACGCTAACTTCATGTGATCTGAAAGGACTACTAATTCATATACAGATCAGATAAAAAAAAATCAGTGTCTTGTTTTTATATAATTTCCATTTCTAATTATGTATATTTTTCTCTTCTACCCATCAAGTTATGCCTTGTAACAAAGAATGAAAAAGTAATTTAGCAACTTTTGTACCTCACAAGGTCACAACCTAATACAATAAGCTTTTGATTGAAAGTAGAAAAATACCAATGCAAAGATAAAATGAACACAGTCACAATTATCAGCACATGTTGACTTGAGTGAGGGGGTGCCTGATAACCAGTCTCTACTCTGCGACCTTCTTTACTTCTTCCCTCAAAACAGCCATACAATAAAAAATCTTCAAGTTAGTGCCTTTTGTAAGGATTTTCAGTTCTGGATCAGCAGACAATGGAAAGAACATTCTTCTCCATGTGTTAATCATACCAGAAACAGCAATTGCCCCATACTCTGTGAAGACTAAATGGGGATGATATCAGCAGAGTACACTGAGCATGCTCATAAGTACTAGATTTTAACTAGGCAATGCCAGACCTCTTTTATATGTAAATTTAACTGCTAAGTTAAATGGTGCCCAAATTTTTAGCATTGTCTAATAGCATGATTATAACTACTGACTTTTTGGAATCTTCTTAGACAAAAATTTTGTTTTAGTCTTTCATTTTCATTGTGTAAGGTTTTCACAAGGTTTGTGGGATAGATAAGCATCTATTAAGCTCTCATATGTCAGTTACTGTGATGTACTGTCACTTCTTTCTTTAATCTCTTTTGTATCCCTCTTGAGATTGGTTGTTGTGTTCCCTCTTTTATTCATTTTGCTGTATTGCTTTTGTCAATATTGCCAGATCCTCTTTATTTTCTTAGAAAAAAATTTTTTTTTTGCGTTCTTAGAAATATAAATTCAGTAAGGCAGCTCTGTCAGATGGGAAGAGTTTTGTGTAGCAGGAATAATTTTTTTGTCCTAAGTAGTGATGGTTGGTCCTGTTCCCTTTCCAACCATGATCCATTTTCAGTTCTAAAAATGCCATATTCTCCTATCATTGGTTTTCTGTTCTCTTACTTATATGGCTGAAGGTTCTTTTGGGAACTCATACATCCTCCCTTTTGAGATTATTTATGAACCAAAGAAGGGTATCACAACTACTCAGTGTTAGATACATTGGTTAGTGATAAGAACATGATCCTGGAAAGATGGGCTGAACACTTCCATAGTGTTTTCAACAGAGTGCCATCAATCAATACTGAAATCATGGAACATTTATCTCTAGAATTAATCCCTTTTTAACCAAATTTCTAACTCAAGAAGAAATTTTTGAATGTTATTAGGCTCCCTTCCTATGGCAAAGCTGATTCTATTTCAGCTGAGATTTACAAGGTGAGGGTCCATTGCTAATAAAAGAGTTGACTGAAACTTTCCAGGTTATATGGCAAGAGGTTATTCCCCAGTAATTCAAGGATGCTTCCATTGTCCATCACTATAAAAATAAAGGAAACAGATTGTTCTGTGAAAATCATAGGAGGAGTTTCTCTCTTAGATTATTGCCAGAGTTCTCCTTATTAGGCTGATCATTCACTTGAAAGATCTTCATCTATCTGAGAGCCAGTGTGGCTTATAAAAGGACCGAGAAATGATTAATATGGTATTTGCTGCCTGACAACTCCAAGATAAATGCCAGGAACAGATAGAAGTCTATACACAATAATCATTGATCTTACTTACCAAAACTTTTGACACTATCAGGCATGAGGGCTTATGGAGAATTATATGAACATTTGGTTGCCCTGAGAAGTTTGTCATGATTGTACATTAATTTGATGATGATATTCTTGCCTGAGTTCTGGATAATGGACATTGCTCTTGAGCTTTCCCAGTCACCAGTGAAATGAAACAAGGCTTTGTGCTTGCTCCCATGTTTTTGGACATGATATTTTCATCAATAGTGTCAGTTGCCTTTAATGAAGATGAACACAGCATCAAAGATAGCTACCACACTGATGATAAATTATTTAACTTGAAAAAATTACATGTAACATTAATCAATACAATGACCAATGACTATTTCAAAGGACTCATGATAAAACATGCTATTCACTTCCAGAGAATGAGGTAATGGACTCAAAGTAAAGGACTCAGATTGAAGCATATGTGTGGTCCACATCAGATTCACTTTCTAGGGAATCTGATCTTAGCTGTTTCTTGGAGACCCAATGAAGAGGTCTCCAGCCCCATTGACCCCACTGAAAATCTCTCTTGGGAGAGGATGCAATTAGCACACTCTGATGGCTGAAGAGCATCTATTAGGAACTGAGGGAGAAAACACTCTTTGGAAAAGAAGATATACTCTTAATCAGAATCTAAGAGAACATGCAGCATGTGGGTTGTATGAATTAACACAGAAGAAGCTAGCAGAACCAGATATTAAATTATGCAAGGATTGCAACAGTCTAAAGAAAATCAACTTTGAATGACTAAAGAACTTTGATCATTGCAATGACTAACCATATCTCTGGAATTTTCACTGAATAAAAGATAATTTTCATATAGTCTTTTAAGATTTGTATATACTTTAAATATACTATTTCATTTGATGATAAAATATGGTACTCACTTTAAATTTATATACCCTGACTTATTCAGCTATTCCCCAACTGATGGGCATTCACTCAGTTTCCAATTCCTTATCACTATAAAAGAAGCTGCTACAAACCAAATTCTAGTTTTATTTATTAATTTAATGTGGTAGTTTTTGCTTTAAGTTTTATTAATTTCTTCTTCGAGTTTCAGGATTTCTAACTTAATGCTTAGTTTAGGAGTATTTATTTGTTGATTTTTAAGTACTTTTGATTGTATGCCTAATCATTAATCTATTTTTGCTTTTTTGTTTTCATTGATGAAAGTGTCCAGAGATTTATTTTTTTCCCTTGAGGACATCTTTGGTAGCATCACAAAAAGTTTGGTATATCATAATTTTCTCTATGTAATTTTCTATTTTTTTTTTAACATTTTAAAATTTGACTCCTGATTTCTAATTGAATCCCTTTGTCTATACTTATTTTAATCCTTTCTTCAAAAACTCCTGATTTAATATAAATTTGTATTTTTATAATTTATTGTTATTGATAAAACATATTTTAAATATTTCTCTTTTTCTGAATTTGTTTGGGAGATTTGGGGCCAATTTTTCTAGGGATGTCATTTATAGTTGATGATACGTATGTTCTTTTCTGTTCCTCTTCAGTAATCACTAGAGATCCATCTTATCTAACTTTTCTAAAATTCTATTCAGATCCTTAATTTTTTCCTTATTTATCTTTTGTTAAATTTGTTTGAGTCTGAAAGGACTACATTAAGACCCCAACTATCATAGTTTTACTATCAGTTTCTTCTTATGAATTGAAAAACTTTTCCTTTAAGTATTTAGAATCTTTGCCATTCAATGTATATTTATTGTTATTTATAGTGATTCATCTTCTATGGCTTTAAGCAAAATATATTTTCCCTATTTATTTCTTTGAATCAAATCTATTTATTAAAAAAAAATTTGCCTCTTCTGAGATTGATTGCTATACTTGCTTAGATTACGACTTGGAGTATGTTCTCTTTTCCCAGGAGTGTTTACTTCTGCAATCCCTGATAGACGTTCTTCAATGATCAGCTTATGCTGATTGCATTCCTTCCCAAGAGAGGTGCTCAAGTGATGTAACTGGGGCTGGAGACCCCTTGCTTCACTGGCGTTCCTCCAAAGAAGCAAGAAAGATCAGAGGGAACCTGGTGTGACCTACATATGTGGTTCCAGAGAAGATGGATCCCTTAGTGGAAGAGACACTCCAGTTTTCCAGCCTCCCTACCTTCAGTAAAACCTTTAATTTTTGTATCCTAGAGACTCTGAAAGCAAGGAGATGGAGAGTGCTTCCCTAAAATGACATTCAGGTAACTCTGGGGAAAAACCCAGCCAGAACACTATATGGAGAAAGTTAAGATTTAGATCACTGTGAGGAGATTCAGAACATATTTACTTGCTGATTGGGAGTTTTAAATTCTGCATAGTTAAATTCATAGTGATGAGTCATGAAATGTTGGGATTTCAGACTCTGCACAAAAGTACACTTGTTGCTCCCAACTCCTAACCTTGTACTTAATTTTTATTCTGTTTTAGTAAACTATTCCAAATATTGAATTACACATGCTCCACCATGCCCTCTTCCCCATTTTCTTTTCTTTTCTTCTTTCTTTTTTGGTGTTAAGTGACTTGTCTAGGGTCACAGAGGAAATTTTAAGTGTTTGAGGCCAGATTTGAACTCAGGTCCTCCTGATTTCAGGACTGGTGCTCTATCTCCTGCACCACCTAGCTGCTCTCCTCCCTCTCCCCATTTTCTTGAAAAAAAAGAGAGAAAAATATGCTTCAATCTGCAGTCTGAGTGTATTAGCTCATTCTCTGGAATTGAATAGCATGTTTTATCATGAGCCCTTTGAAATTGTCAGTATTGATCAAAGTTACTAGGGTGGTTGTCTTTATAATGTTGTATAATTTTTTATATTTTGTTCTTGTGCTGCTCACTTCATTCTGCATCAGTTCATACAAGTCATCCCAGGTTTTTTTGAAACCACTACTTTTATAATTTATTTATTTATTTTCTGAGGTAATTGGGTTTAAGTGACTTATCCAGG
Source organism: Myrmecobius fasciatus (assembly GCA_023553655.1). Taxonomy (NCBI): domain Eukaryota; kingdom Metazoa; phylum Chordata; class Mammalia; order Dasyuromorphia; family Myrmecobiidae; genus Myrmecobius; species Myrmecobius fasciatus. Next base: position 24,742 of record JAJPUD010007788.1, on the reverse strand, counting down.
GTCACACAGGTAGTAAGCATTGTGTCTGAGGCTGGATTTGAACTCAGGTCCTCCTGAATCCAGGGCCAGTGCTCTATCTACTGCACCATCTAACTGCTCCTTTTGCAATCTATTTAAAAAAAAAAAAAACTTTATTTCCAGCTTCAGATTCTTTCCCTTACTGTTTTTCCCACCCCTTGATTAGACCATAGATGCAAAACACATTAAAATTATATAGTCATGCAAAACAAATTTTCAAACTCTCTATGTTCTAGAGAAAAATAAAAACAGGAAAAAGAGAGAGAAAATGTATGCTTCAATCTGCATTCCACTTCATCAGTTTTCTATTTGAAGGTGGATGGCTCTTTTAATTATGGATCCTTTGGAATTATGGTGTTATTTTGTTGATCAGAATTACTAAACCTTTCAAAGTTAATTATCTTGACAATATTGCTGTTATTGTGTAAATTGTTCTCCTGTTTTGCCCATTTTACTTTGAATTAGTTCATATAGGGTTTTGCAGGTCTTTCTGAAACCATCCCATGCACTATTTTTTGTAGTATTTCATCACATTCATATAGCATAACTTGTTCAGCAGTTACCAAATTGGTGAATATCCCTTCAGTTTCCATTTCTTTGCAACCACCAAAAATGCTGCTAGAGTCTTTTTTCCTTTCCTCTTGATTTCTTTAGGATATATATTTAGTAGTGGTAATCCTCAGTGAGAGAAATAATTCATTTGGACCCCTATTCTATTCTAATCAGTATTAGTCAATTTGATAGAATCATATCAAAGTTCTGTATATAAGGCCCCAGAACTGTGAGCTGCAGATTTTAAGTTCACTTGCTTAACTATAGGAAGTTAACTAAAAATCTTTCACCTTTGTTTTGCTTTGTCATTGTGACCAAGTCCAGTGTGGCAGAGATCACAACTATATGGAAAGTCCTTTAAAATATTTTTATACCTCTGGATCAATCCCTTGTTCAATAGGAGCAGATGATCATCTTATGACCACTGACCATCTTATGGTTACTGAGGTCACTGTGATAGCTTCACCTAGATAGCTTCACCTAACTTGTGACCCTGCTGGTATTCATATTTTAGCCTATGTATAATATGTTAATTATCATAATTGTAACCCTAGGAGAGTATAGCCCTAATGAGAGGTGGCATCTCAGATCATGAAGAATATTTGAGGTTCACTTCATTAGAGGTGATCATGGATCCTTTCATTAAAGTGCCATTGGCTCAGACCTTTGCCTCAGTCTCTCTTATTGTAGAGAGTTTTATCCTTCCTCCTTTTTGTTTCTAGGTATTCCAGGTCTAAAATCTATGCATATATGGATTGGCTTCCCTTTCTGCATAGTGTACGTGATCGCACTGGTGGGGAATATCACCATAATGTTGGTGATCCAAACTGAGAGGAGTCTCCATCAACCCATGTCCTGTTTCTTGGCCATATTAGCAACTATTGATCTGGGTCTGTCAACAGCCACCATCCCTAAAATGCTGGGAATCTTCTGGTTCAACTTGAGGGAGATCATATTTGAGGCCTGCCTGACACAGATGTTATTCATTCACAACTTTACTGGGATGAAATCAGATATCCAGAATAAGATACACCTTATTGTAGGTGGGATAATTTTTTATCCCCATATGAGTCAAAGATAATGCACAGTTTAATAGCTTTTTGGGCATAGTTCCATATTGATTTCTAGAATAGGTAGACCAGTTCACAGCTCCACCAATAGTGCATTAGTATACTTATTTCCCCATATAGCCTCCAACATTCATCATTTTCCTATTTTTTCACCTTAGCTAATCTGATGGTTATGAATTAGTACTTCCAAGTTGTTTTAATTTATCTAATTATTAATGATTTAGAATTTTAATATGTGTAATGATAGCTTTGATTTCTTCCTCTGAAAACTCCCTGTTCATATCCCTTTACCATTTATCAGTTGGGGAATGACTCTTATTCTTATAAATGTGACTCAGTTTCCCATATATTTGAGAAATAAGACCTGTTAGAGCAAATTCCTGCAAAAATATCCCTTCCCCCATTTCTGCTTTTCTTCCAATTTTAGCTGCATTTGTTTTGCTCATGCAAAATATCTTCAATTTTATGTAATCAAAATTATCCATTTTACCTCCCCAAACTCTTGTTTGGTTATGAACTCTTCTCCTATCAATAGATTTGAAATTTAATTTCTTCTATGCTTCACTGATTTGTTTATGATATCACCTTTTGTTTCTAAATCATGTACCTATTTTGAGCTTATCCTGACATATATTATACAGTGTGAAATGTTGATCTATGTCCAGGTTCTGCAAGATGTTTTATAGTTTTCCTAGAAATTTCTCTCAAATAGTGAGTTCTTGGCCTAATAGCTGGGATTTTGTAAAATTCATCTATTACTATTGTTTCTGCCTTCAGAAGCCATAAAGAACACATTTATTCTCTCTGCCAAATGACAGCTCTTCTGCATGTGGTTTTGGAACAACCATTCCCTTCACTATGCATTGGCTTCTCTGCCTGGTCTCAATTTAGCAGAACATGATGGCCCCACACCAAGTTACTCCTGCCTCTTCCTGCCTTCTTTTGTTGGTTTTCTCCACACCTCTTCTCCCCATCTCCCTCAATTAGATTGTAAGTTCCTTGATGCCAGGCATTGTCCTTTTTGTTAATTGTCTCACCAGCACTTAGCACAGTTCCTGGCACACCTAGGCACTTAATAATTATTTATCGGAGCTCACCCTGATCTCATTGTCCATAATATCCTTTCTACCTCTTTGACTTTTGAATTCTTACCCATCTTTTAAAATCCAACTCAAGCAATGCCTGGTCCCAAGAAGTTTTCCTGCCCATACCATCTTGCTTCTCCTCTACTTCACCTCCCCCTTCAGTTATGTATTACCTTCTTGGATCTTCATAGTACTTTATTTTGAGAAGCTATCTGGTAGTATAGTAGATAGAGTGTTGGACCGAATCAGGAAGACCTGAATTAGAATGTGGCCTCAGATACTTACTGGGCTTGTGAACCTTAGCCAATCACTTAACTTCTGCCTGCTTCAGTTTTTTAATCTGTAACTTAAGGATAACAATAGCATCTATCTCCCAGGGTTGTTGTGAAGATAAAAGGTGGTGATATTTGTAAAGTGCTTTGCAAACCTTAAAGCTAGCTATTATCATTGTTATTTGAATTGAATTATATGTAATATGGCATATTATAGTTAAATATGTTTGCATCTTGCTAATTTGCTAGATGAGGGTTGGGATCCCTATGTTTCTAAACTTTCTATATTTCCCAGGGCATGGCATAGACCATCTTTATACACCAGACACTTACATAAAAGAATAATAAAAGGGAAGAAGGATGCTTCTTTTGTGATAATAATGAATGTGGGATTTCTTTTTTTATTATTAAAAACATAATGTATATACAATGTACACTTAAGACTGCTATAGAAATGTCAACTTTATTATGATGAAGAAGAGTTTATAAAAAGGAAAATATTGCCTAATATGACCACCCAGACATTAGGAGTAAGGAAACAGAGCCAGAGGAGTAGTATAGGAAATCTGAGAACAGAAGGGTCAGGTACTGGTGAGGTAATAGAAGAGAGAAGATAGCAAAAGGGGTACTGGTAGAGGAAGTGGGAGATGGGGTTATGCAGTAGGGGAGAGCAGGGCCAGCAATTTTTCTGAGAGTGTGAAATAGGGTCATTGGACCATCTAGTCCACATTGCAGTAGTCTTCATCTTTACAGCATGCAATGTTTATGGTAAAGTCATTGGAAACCGAGGATTTGGGGATGCACCTTTTAGAACAAGTCAGAATTGTAGTGTAATTGTTTTCTGTGGTGGGGAGAGATGAAGAGAAGAAATCAATTAAATCTTAATGTTGGAAGAGACTGTAGGAGGCTGGCTATCAAGACTCTTATGGAAATAATTCCTGCTGAAGTATGGGTGAGATCAAATGATCTCTGAAGCTTGTCCAACTCTGAGATCTTTGATTTTGTGTGGACATTTTCAGTCATGTCTGACTCTTCATGACTCCTTTTGAGGTTATCTTGACAAAGATACTGGAGTAGTTTGCCATTTCCTTCTCCATTTCTTTTTTTTTTTTTCTTTTTGCTGAGGCAATTGGGATTAAGTGACTTGCCCAGGGTCACACAGCTAGGGAATGTTAAGTGTCTGAGACCAGATTTGAACTCAGGTACTCCTGACTTCAGGGCTGGAGCTCTATCCACTGCGCCACCTAACTGTTCCTCCATTTCATTTTATAGATGAGGAAAGAGAGACAATCTCACACAGTTAGTAAGTAACTCAGGCCATCAGTTTGAGGCCAATGAACTCTACATCTGGCACTCAATCCACTGTGTCATATAGCTGCCCCTGTGTAGATGAGTCGTCATCTAGTTCAATTTTCTCCAGTTTCCTCAACTGTTGGATGAGTAGGCTGTTCAAGATCATCTCCAGAACTCCTTCCAACTCTAAATTCTATGATTCTTTTTATAGTGTCCCTGACAGGTGACCATCCAACCTTTGCTTGAGCATTTCCATTAATGGAGAACTTACTACTTAGAGAGGCATCTTAATACATTGTTGGATAACTCTAGGTAGCTTTCTTATATTGCACTTAATCTTCCCTATACAGTTTAATCTGATGCTTCTAGTCTGCTCTCTGGACAATATGTCTATTGTTTTATTCATGATCATTCTGTGTTGCCTCAAGCAAGTCATTTTAAACCCCAAGTTCCTCATCTATAAATAACAACAAAAAGGGGTGTGTGTGTGTGTGTTTGTGTGTGATGTAGGGTTAGGAAGATGAGGATTGGATCTCCTAGCTCTAGAGCCTAAGTATTTGAATCAACCATTATATCCCCACCCTATTTTCTCTTTATTATGTTAAACATTCCTGATTCCTTTCCTTCCCTTGGCCCCCATTTCAAGGCCCACTATTTTCCTTAGAAGCAACTGGGGCTCAGAAATGTACCACTCTAGTAAAACAACTTTAAAGGCTCTCCCTCCTTGCTCTTTCAATGCTCAAATTATTCCATGGGAAGAGTACCCCAAACTAGCACATACTCCTTCATAGACTAGCTGTTCAGGTTCAGGGTCCCTGACATTGTAAACTGTTTTAATCCTCTCCCTTCCCTAATGCTTACCTGAGTCAAATTCATCATTGACATGGCAAATGGGTCCCTTGGGAATCCACACAAATTGTCTAAGTTCTATGCTTGCATAAGTTCATCAATCTTTGGTAAGGAGAGAAAAGATAAAGCCCTTGCCTTGTACCTAGTTTCGGATCCCTGAATCTGGTACCATTTCTTTTTGATTTTTCAGTCTTGCAACATTCTATCAATCCACAAGCATTCATAAAACTTTTGTCTATAAAGTTCTAGGCACTGAGCTGGCCCTTGGAATACAAATACAAAAAAGTGAAACAATGTCTGCTAACTAGGAGCTTACAGTAACCACTAGAGAGTCTTCCTAAGTCACATCAACAAGCAAACACCTACTTAATGCTCTGCACTGTGCTAAGCCCTGATCATACAAAGGAAGGCAAAACAAGGAAAGAACCCAGTCCTTGTTCTCAGGGAGCTGGTGATAGACAAGGAAGACAACTTGCAAACAAGTGCACATACATTATACAGACAGATTGAAGCAGAGATAATTTCTGAGGGAGGGCACTAACTAAGGAGAATGGGGAGGAAAGGCTTCCTGGAGGGAATGAGACTTTAGCTGAGACAGGTTTTAGGGAATGCTCCATGCTTCTCTGTGAGTTCTCTCAGCTTGCCCTCAAGATTAAGAAGAGTTGGTGACTGTGGTTGGCCTCTGCTTTGTGCCCTGTAGGGGTACTCTGACTGGGAAAGAGGTGAACTGGTCATGTCCACAAGCCACACTATTGGGAATTGGTAGGAGATGGGTATCTTGCCCTTTGGATGGTCTCCCTGGCATGGTCCCAGCCTCACTTACGGGAGAAATAAATCTTCACTGTCTTGCAGAATTGTCTAGGACCAGCCAGGCACATATTAATTTCACTGTCACATGGCTTTTTGGGTTCACAATGGTTGCATCGAAGAGCTGTGGGACAGAAAATTAGAATATGGAGGTTCTGTGTGTTTATGTATATATATGAAGGTCAGGGAATTGGGGGTAATTATTTCAGGAACTGCCTTGGTCCCCTTTTCAGAGGCTCAAGCTCCATTTTAAGAGATCAGTTCCCAAAGACCTGGATGATTCAAAGGAGAAGATAGGAGGAAAGGAGACTTAAGATGTGGTTTTGTAGGGAGAACTCATATTATAAATTATTCACTAAAATATTCTTAAATCATTCTTAAAACAATATTGCTATTATTATGTATAATGCTCTCTTGGTTCTGTTCATTTCACTCTTAATTATTTCATGCAAGTCTTTCTAGGTTTTTTAAGATCATTGAGTTCATCATTTCTTAAATCTATATTATTTTGGGTGATATCATTTTGAAGTATAGTAAGATTTTCAGTTAACAGTGAGGGATAGTGTGTTAGAGGGCACAAATCATGGGAGTATAAGTCAGGAGATCTGGAGTTGTGTCAGCTTCTGCATTCAAACTCCTAGTTTACCTTGGGTATGATGTTTTATTTCTCAGGGTCCAGTTTGCTCATCTCTAAAATGATGGGGGTGGACTAGACTCTCTCTAAGAATCTTCCTGCTCAGTGATTCTTGGCTAACTTCTCCTAGTCTGAGTAACTCATGACCAGTCTCTGAAGGGAGGGCTATCCTCATGCTGAGAGGTAGGGACATAAGTTGAGGGATGTACATGAGACTGTGGGATGGGTAAGGGCCCTTATCTCTGAGCCTAGATGCTTGTTTTTAAGAGATAGAAATGAGACGTGTTTGTAAAGGACCCCAGACAAGATATTTGTGTGTCCTAGGCAAGGTTTGAAAATTACTTTTTCTGTTATTGTCCTCCTCTTCCCCTCTCTCCCTCTACTTTACCCTTAAGGCTTTAAGCCCTTTTATGATGCATGCGATTTTATATACCATAAAAACAAGTATCTCATGCCATTGAAAGCATAATTTTCTGATATTAAATATGCATTAGTAAAAAAAGTTATGTTAAAATATGCTTCATCATACCTGGTCCCCTTTATAGATTTCATTATGCATGGTCACCTATCTTGCTTCCCTACTTCTGGGCTGGAGGGGTATAGTTGGAATGGACAAAGCAAATAGGGCTAGGACTGGGAATTGGAGGAACTGAAAGGTATCTGTGCTGAGGGTTTGAGTCTGTCTATACATCCTGTCATACTCACGGTAAAGTCCTTTCTTGTGTGGACCAGATGAAACTGCAAAAGGATACAAATACATTGTCATTGGACATTTCACTCCCTAACTCCAATGCTTCTTTAGATCTGCAGGAACCTTCCTTCCACTATAGAATTTCTCTATATTGTTCCTGCCAACCAGATGAAGTTGTTTCTTCTGGAATAAACTCATGAGTTTGTATTCTGCTTTAGGCACTTATTACTCAGGCTCTGTGACTCCTAGACAAGCCCAAGTTTCTCCATCTTTGTAAGATATAAGTAATAGCACACTATTTTATAAAGACATAAAGACAAAATGAAATGACATATGTAAAATGCCTTGTGAATCTTAAAATACTATTAGAAGTCAAATGGAAAAGGATCTAATGAGATGGATATAGGTCCTGAAATAGGACATTGTGGAAGAATTGCTTTGTAATTTATACCCTCTAACCTGACTGGGAGGTGACAGTCAATGTGAGCCTGGCTCCCACACACACTTTAGAATCATATTTGTCTTGGGGGTGGGGGAAAATCCTTTTATTCAGTGTCTTCCAGGGATGATGGGAGAAACTACAAGTTAGGGAATCCATCTTTCTTCTACAACCCCATCTTTACTCCCAGCAACTCACCATTCATAAAGCAAAGCAGGGTTACAAATCCCAACAGTAAGAACTTGTCCATCAAAGCACTCGATCCTGATCTAGGTACACAGAAGAACCGGTGTTGGTTGGATAAGGAATGAATACATAGCTAGTCACAACAGTCCAACTTTCCCCAATTCCTCCTTCATTGCCCTGGAGCAATGGGCAGTATCCAATCAGAGCTGGGAAAAGTATAACCTCTATCAAAGACACCCATCTATCTTCATCCTAAATCTTTTTGTGACCCCTTCAACCCTTTACCTTAATCTGTTTTTATACCCTGAATAATATATGTCTACCTTGACCTTCCCTTCCCTTCCCTCTCTCAATTCATGGAGCCACAGATGAATCAGTCATGGAGCTAGAAGAGAGGGGCCTTAGAGATCATTAAGTCCAGTTCCCTCACATACAAAAAAGAAAATTAGCATCAGAGAATTTAAGTGACCATCACAATATGACACAAGCTAGTAAGTAACAGAACTGAGATTCCAATAAAAGAGTTTCCCCACTCTTTTATTATTGTTCAGTCATGTCTAAGTTTTCATGACCCCATTTAGGGTTTTCATGGCAAAGATACTGGAGTGGATCGCTATTTTTTTCTCCAGCTCATTTTACAGATGAGGAAACTGAGTCAAAACTGAGGCAAATAGGGTTAAGTGCCTTCCCCAGGATCATATAGGGTTAAGTGACTTCCTCAGGATCATATAAGTTAGGAAATGTATGAGACTGGATTTGAATGCACTCTATCCACTGTACTATCTAGCTGCCCCAAACTACCACACCAAGATTTTGTGACTATATTTCAATCAAACTTTATCCTACTTTCAAGTACCCCAAATTCTGCCTCAAATTCCAATCCTTAATCCATGTACCACAATATAATATAAGCTCTGGGTTTTCTTTTGTGCATGTGCCAGATTTCTTTGACCTTTGTTCTTGCCCCTGAATGCCTACCCTGTTCCCCCAAAACTGACCTTGAAATAAGAAAATTCACTTGGTTCTGGTCACTGTAGTCTACATCAGTTCATAATTTTCTTCTGAAATCACTCCTTTCATTATTTCTTATGGCACAACAACATTTGATTATATTCATATATCAGAGTTTGTCCAGCCATTCCCCAATAGGAGAATGCCCCCTGAGGTTAAAGTTTTTCAGTCCTAGACATCTAAAGCTAAAATCCTTATAATTTGGCATCTTGATTTCTTTTAGCTCAAGTATAGCTTCGATGTCAGTTCTTCTTGTGATTTCAGAAAAGATAATCTTTTTCGTTAGAACATAATTTGGGATTTTCCATCCTCACCTGCCTAGTGAATCATATCCCACAATTCAAGTTGTCTCAAGCAGTCAGGAAGTTGAATTTCAAGTTGAAAAAAGCCAGTATTACATCTACCCTTCCCTGTCTTTTTTTTTTTTTTAATTACAAACACTAATATATAGTAGTCTCTTCTTTCCAAGGTTCTTATTATTTCTACTTTAGCAACCAATTCTTCCATATTTAAAATCAGGGTGATTACAGTAGCATTCACCTGTTCTTTCAGTTTTTGGAGAATGAAAGCATCAATAAGTCAGATCAAATACTAATTCAATGTTCTGTTTTTGAGGAAAAAAGGGAGAGAGAGAGAGAGAGAGAGGCAGACAGACAGAGACAGAGAGATAAGAGACACACCCAGAGACAAAGACACACATAGAGAATTATAGCATGCCTCAATGCTAAGTTTAAAAGCTGTTTCTCAACTTACCTCATCCCTTTCTTCCTTCTGATTAAAGGCTTTGTAGTGTACTTCCATGGCAGCTCTCTATATTTATATCAGTTATATAGCACAGTGGATAAAGTGCTAGGTCTGGACTCAGAGAGACATTTCTTGCATTAAGAGGTGTAAATTAACTGTGTTATTGCATTCTGTATATTTATATTTAGCTATCTGATTCATGGATTCTATTACTGACTTTTTTTTTTAATTTGATTGTTTTTATTTGTGACTATTGGCAAAAAGAAAGAGAGGAAATGTAAAAAGTTTCACAGAGGACATTCCAGTTGACTCTGTCAGTTTAAAGAACCTATGGGTTTTCTTTCCATTCAATTAATTATCCACAGATATCCAACACAGAATTTGCATGAGTAGTCCATTTGTCAAGTAGAGAGCTTTGATTTTAGGTGGTCTTTTTAAAATGTAGAAATATAAAATAAACCAACTCATTCATTAACATGATGCAGCTTAAATGAAAGATGTTTTCAGTATTCATATTGTACCTGATAATAACTTATGTCTAAAGAAACTCACACTGGAAAAGCAGCTACACATTCTTTTTCAATTATTTACAGTAAAATAATTTACTGTAATTATGATTATATTTTAGATTTCTTATGAATTTCTTTGAATTTACTATGATGTGCAATTAAAGTCAGAATAGAGGTAGTAATGGTTAATATTTCTATTTCTTTTGGTCAATTAGAAAGATAATCTCCCTTAAGAATTCTATCTGGGAAAAAATAATGTAGTCAATTTCAATTTATGCTGAGTTGATAATTTTTTTTCATCTGACATGGCAGACTTTTAATAAACGTTTAATTTTTCTTCTAGTTCATTCAAGTCTTCTCCATTAAAAACGATTTTCATCAACAAGAATTAACACCATCTCCATTTTCCTGTTACTTTTCACTATTCTCTTCCAAATTATTTTGTTCTCCATTTCTGCTGTACCTTCTGAAACTTCACTCAAATTATCATAATCCTTTATTGAAGTATGAATATTGAATTTTTCAGGATTGGTCATAGTAATACCAGTCTCATTCACATCTTTAGGGATGTATTGGCTTAAATTTCTCTTATTTCCTCTCACTAAATCTTTATTTTTACTTCCACTTGCTTCTTGAGTATAATCTGCTTCATCATCACCAGCCAACTCATTTCTCAATTTACCTCATCCCTTTCATATTTAATTCATATACCTCAAGACCACTCATCACTATTGCTTTTACTGCCTTCAAATCAGTTTTTCTTCTTTTCACATCTTGTTTAATTTTACAAGTCATTTTTTGCTTTTTCCTTTTCTTCCATGCATGAAAAGCCCTTTGTTAACTCTTGTTCCTAAATCAAATCTTTTTATTACATTTTCTAATGAATTTCATCTTTCTTTTCCTCTCTCTGTCTCTCTCTGTCTCTGTCTCTGTCTCTGTCTCTGTCTCTGTCTCTGTCTCTGTCTCTGTCTCTCTCTCTCTCTCTCTTTCTCTCTCCAAAGCATGGACAAAAAGTAAAAAGAGCATGATGGTATTTATAATTATCACTACCTCTAGGGCAAACTCCAAATAAGATATCTTTCTTGTATAATTGCATATGCTGAGTTTTTTTCTTTTCTACTTCACTATGCTTCTTTTTGACTATTGGATTTTTCTTGCTTGGCCATGTTAGGATGGAAAATGTTGAATGAGCAGATGACATTGAGGATGAATCAATGTGAAGTCTTATATTTGTGTTAAAATAATCAAGAAAAAGCTAATTTTATTCTATGCAGTATGGAAGGATCTAATGTCTAGAATGAGGGAGGCAATAGCTTTCTCATATTCTGCCCTGGTTAAAACACAGTATTATACTGTATTCAGTTCTAGGTACCATATTTTAGAAAAGTCATTGACCAAACTTTATTTTATTAAGGACAGCCAAGATAGTGAGAGAACTGGAAACTATGCAATATGAATATATGTTAAAGGAACTAGGAATATTTATCTTGGAAAAGAGAAGACTGGGGAATATGATATATTTCTTCAAATATTTGAAGATTAATTAGGCTTGTTCTGTTGGTCCTTCACTTTTCTCTGGGTTCTATTTCTGACACTTCAAACTTCTTTCTCTATTATGTTTCAGGAGGTTCATTCCTGAAGTTAACTTTACCCCTAAGGCTTCTTCCTCTGATTAGTCAGCTTTTTCTGGAACCTTCATTTTATGAAAATACCCATACCAGCCATGTTCATTTTTTTCATTTCTTTTTAGGTTTCATTTGTGACCCTCCATTCGTTCTTTCTTTCCTCTCCCTACTCTTACCCCATAGGGATCTAGTCTCACTACACCCACCCACTTTCAGCTTCCTTTTATCTTCCCCCATCAGAATATAAGATTCTTCAGGTAAGGGATTGTCTTATATTTGTATTCCCAGTGCTTAGTGTGTTTTTTCTGGCACATGTCACGTGATTGATAAATGCTTGTTAATTGACCAAGAGGATAGGTAAAAAACAATGGGTAAAAGTTGATTACAGGAGGATTTAAGTTCAATATGAGGGAAAAAAAATTGCTTGAATTAGAACTTTGCAAAAGTAGAATATGGTGTTTTATTGATTCATGTATTCTTCTCTAGAAGTTGGAAATCCGGGATCTTTTAGAGAGGATTAGGTAACTTGGGGTTTGCAAACTAGATTTCCTTTTTTAAGGAATATGCTTAAACCCAATTCCCTCTGGCTCTTATTGATTGGCCAGCAATATGGCTCAGTCCAATTCTACTTGATCATTGCTTGGGCCCTAATGGCTTGGAATGAATGTAAATAAGTTTTTTGTGTTTTGCCAAGACACCCTGAGGGTCTTCCCCTACCCGATTTATTTATTTTGACTAGGTCAAAGAGACTATCCTTTGCCTTTTCTTTCCTAGCCTTAATCTTTGAATGAATATTGCCGCAATTGCCAGTCAAACTGAGATCTGGGAAAGACCTTAGCTTAAAAAGTCTCCAATCATCCTGATCTATATTTTGCTACTGGATCCAGATGGCTCCAGAAGATAAGATGAGGCTGATAACTTTGCACAGCTCTCCTTTACTTAAATTCAATTCACTTACAAGTCATGATATCACCTTCCTGATGTCATGGTCTTCTTTAAGAATGAAGGACAAACAATTGTTAAGGTACGGATTGGAATAGAAAAATCCTTGATCTCTAAGGTCTCTTTCAACTCTGATATCCTATGGTTCTTCAGTGAGGTTTCTTCTTCTTCTTTTTTTTTTTTTTTTGGGTCTCACTCTTTGGGGTTAATTAACATCAACCAGTTGATCTCAGTCATTGATTGCTTTAGGTACAGATTCTGATTGACTCAGTGACTTTTGTCCATAATATTTTATGGACAAATTTTCTGAACTAGTAGAAAAGAATACTCAGCCAACCCAAAGTAGTATGGACATCCCCTTCTCTCAGGTCCATTATGAAGATATTGATACTCTTCAACAACAGGCAGATAGTTACCTGGAAAGTTACCCTAGACCTCATTAGCTATCCAATTCCCAGTAATACTGGTACTATGGTGCTTAAATTTTATTATCACAACAAGGTAGGCAAGACTTTTGGGCTGTGTGACCAGGAAGGCAAGTTATTGCTAATAAATACTAATAAATAAATAAAAATAAATGAGGGCATCCATTTTTCTCTCAGTAACTGGTAGACTGGGAAAGCAGGTGGCTGAATGAGCAAATGAAATACCCTATCAAGAATTTCCACACTGCTAGTCTGTTACATCTTTCATTTCTAGCACCTACACAAGCCCTGACTGAAAACTAAAGTTCCCTATAGGAAGAGAAATGGTATCCAGGTCCCATGGTTATTGCAGGTGTGGAGAATTCTCAGAAATATGAGTAAGGAAACGAATTCAGTTATAGCAATGGTAATCTTTAGACAAATGACTTGTAGCAAGTTATTTAAACAGACTCCCAAATCACATAATTATTATTTTATGTAGAGAGTTTTGACAAAGAAAATGGTCTAGCATTAATCATGGTGGGCAATAGTTCAATCTAGAAGAGTTTATAAAATTTGAATAAAAATCCATATGCTATCTGCCTCATATGTTTTTTTTTTGTGGGTGCTTTATAAAATTCAAAGTACTACAAAAGCATTTTTTGTTATTATTAAAATAAAAGGTTGTGGGTAACTAGTTGGTACAATGGATAGAGGACCAGTCTTGAAATCAGGAGGACCTGAGTTCAAATGTGGCTTCAGACACTTAACACTTCCTAGTTGTGTGATCCCAATTGCCTCAGGAAAAAAAAAAGAAAAAGAAAAAGGTTGCACTCAATGAGAGAATAATTAACACAGATTAGCTGTTGCAAGTTCATGCATCTTCTTTCCTATTGATGTCAATCTCTACATACCAATCCTTATTCCTTGATATCATTTTTTTCTGAATTTTTCTTATTGCCCTTTTTCATGTAGAAAACTTTATGACAATGTCTTATTTTGAATTTGATTCAAATGAATGATTGCATAGCATGACTATAAACCCAGTAAGATTACTACTTTCACCAACCTCCATCAAATTGCTCACAGAGTGTTCATGGAGAGGATAGGACATATTCACAAATAATTATAATATATCATAGGACATCAGAATCAGGATAGTGTAGAAGAAGAGAATTTGCTTTAGAGCCAGGAATACCTGCATTTAAATCCCTCCTCTGATGAATACTGCCTTTGTGGTCATGAGCAAATTTTCTCATTGCCTTAGGCAACATTTTAAAATTTTTCTTTTGAGGCATTTAGGGTTAAGTAACTTGCCCAGGGTCACAGAGCTAGTAAGTATCTGAGGTCAGATTTGAACTCAGTCTTCCTGACTTCAAGGCTGGTGTTCTATCCATTGCGCTATTGTTTTAGACAACAAAGATTTATATGTCAGACTAATTCAAGTCAAGATTCATTAAGTTCCAGGCACTGTGCTAAGCAATGGTGATATAAAGAAATGTAAAAACAGTTTCTGTCCTCAAGGAACTTACAGTCCAGTGGAGGAGATAACATGCAAACAACTATATACAAATGAGATGCATACAGAATAAATTGAAGATGATCTCAGAAGGAAGGCACAGAAGCATTGGTAGAAAGAAAAGTTTCCTCCACCACTGAAATTACTGGTTGATTAAAAAAAATTACATGTCTTTTTCCAATTCACCAATTTTGTTTTTCAGTTCACCATTTTTATTTTCCAGTGAATTGGTGATTTTTTCCAATTCACCAATTTTGTTTTTCAGTGAACTGTTTTCTTTTTCCAATTCACCAGTCCTATTTTCCAGTTTTTGATATTTCTGTTGCCCTGATCTCAATTTATTTCCCCATTCTTCTTCTAGCTCTCTTTTGAGATTCTTAATGCAATCATCCAGGTAAGCCTTCTGAAAGGGAGACCAACTTAAGTCTGCCTTTGTGGCTTCATCTGGGATTGTTTTCATAATGTCAGGATCTGGGGACTGTTCTATTTTTTCTCCGTAAAAGCTTTCTATGGTGAGAGCTCTCTTCTGCTTCTTGCTCATGATTTAAAGTTGGGATATTGGTCAAAAGCAGAGAAAACTGCAACAATTTGTATTTGCCCTGGGGCAGTTTGCCGAGTTGACTTCCGGTCTGAGGCTGGTCGGGCTAGATTCGCACTAGGACCACGTTTTCAGCTGCTCTCGATCCACCCTTTACCAAAGGCAGATCTGCCAAAGCACCTGCCTGCAAGCAGAGCAAAGTGGCCCAGGCGTCTCCCAGGGGCTTCCTGGGTGCCCAAAATCTGCCCCTCTATCGCAGCCCTGACTTCCTCCCCGGCTGGAGTCTGATGGCGACCAGCGGCCGATTTCCCCTGAGGCTAACCTTCTCTGGAGTTCTTTCAGGGTAGATCTTTGATAGAAGTGCGTTGTAATCCAAATGCTTGGCGGGGCCCTCACTCAGAAACCAGTTGGAAGGCTTACTTTGTCTGGGTTTGAGGGAATGTCCTGGGAGTTCACAGAGAAAGCTGTCCCCAGTTCGCCATCTTGGCTCCGCCCCGAAAAAAAATTACATGTCAAGTAAAAAAAATACCTCAAAAATGGAATCTAAAATGATATATGAGATGTGTGATGAAGAAAATTAAATTCCAACTAGAGAGGATCAAAAAAGGATAAAATAGGATTTGATTTGGTCATTAAAGCATGGGTAGAATTTCAATAGGTGGGCTTGATGGGATTAATTGATGGAGAAGGATTTTAGGAGTATTCTTATGAACTCAGTAATATACCTCTGAAGAATCTTTCTGATATATATATATATATATATATATATATATATATATATATATATATAAATGTGTTAGCACATACAGATACTCATAGGTGGGGATATAGGTGTTGGTTATATAATCAGAACCTGTTTAACAATAGGAAGATCTATCATCAGACTATCCTGCTTTAACAGGTATATTTTATTATAGGGTGATTTAAAAAAAAAAATTAGGAATAGACATCAGTGAGCCCTGGAATGCAATTAAGTTACTATAAGGTGGGACCCATGGCTCTGATGACCATGGCACCACTAAGGCTACCAGTAGACTATTGTAATTTAATCACATGCAGATCAAGAGATTCCATGAAATCTGATTACCCCAGAAAATAGGTGGCAAAAAGAAAGAGCCAGTATCCTGTATATGGAGTAATGTCTTATTAAAGCCACAAAAACTCAAGTAAGATTCTTATATTACTTAATATTACATAAAGTAGTGATGTTTCTCTTTCTTCTTGGGCTATTTTCATATAATGCTTCTCAGACATTTTCCTAGTTCTTATTTGGACTATGACTCTAAACTGCAGCCTTTACCCTATTTCTATCATCTGTGTTCTATTTTTAGCACCAAGTTACCATTACTGTTCTCAGCCAGACATACAGAGTACAGCTATTCATATCATTCTTACCATGGTGTAGGTCCCCATTATACCATGCCTGGAATAGTGTAATTGTCTCCTAAATGGATTCTCTTCTCCAACTGCATTTAGGGAGTTATTACTCAGGGAAGGAACAGGTGAGAGCAAAACAAGGCAGGACAAGATCAAAAGAAGGCCATACAGTAATAAATCAGAGATGAATTGGAAATTAACAGGATCTATTTGATTTAGCACCTTGTGATGGCCAAGCACAGTCTGACAACTTCACCTCTAGTTTTAAAAGTTGATCAGAAACTTACAGATGTTACTTTGCACAAGTCACTCTTCTACCTCACCTCTTTGCCTCCTATCCCCATTAAAAAAACACAAATGGCTACCTACTGGTCAAAGGACAAAGTACAAACTTTTTAGTCTTGAGTTCAATGCCTTTCATGGCCTCTTCCCAACTTATCTCTTCCACCTACACTCCCTGATATAAACCCTTCAGTCCAATAAAATCATTTTGTGATTATTTCTTAAATATTCCCTTCTTTACACTTTTAAATATGTTTGCTGAAAATTCATTAGTGATCATTCACATTTTGTTTCTAAATGAATTGGACTAGATGACTTTCGAAGTTGCTTCGAACTCTGAGGTTCTACAATTCTAAAATTATTTGTTTCTTCTCAGAACTCCAGTCTGACTCAATAAATTATTCAAAAAGCATTTATCAAGCACATAATTTAAGCACATGTGCACAGAAACACAAGCAAAACATTCCCTTGCCATCAAGGAGCTTACACTGGAATGGAAGAGACATTATATACATTATAAATTTATATGTATTGTGTACCAGACAGTTCATGAGGCAGGGCACTAAGAAATGAGGATACCCGAAGATGTTTCCTGTAAAAGGCAGCCCTTAAATTGTGTTTTGTAGGAAACCACAAAGTAGATGTAAGGAGGAAGTGTATTTTGATCAGCACTCTTCACAAGGGAGACAATTGATGAAATGCCAGATGTGAGATATGACAAGAAAGTTAGTATAACTAGCCTATAAAGTGTTTAGAGATGAGTAACCTATAAGATGAATGGAAAGACAGAGAAGAGGCTAAATTATAAAGAACTCTAAATGTTACATTTATTCTAATTATAATAGGCACTACCTAATTGAGTAATGGGGTGACATAGGCTATGCTTTAGGAAAATCATTTAGATGTCTGTGTGAAAGATGAATTAAAGTGAAGAGAGAAGAATCAGGGAGAATAAATAGGCTGTTGCAATACTCTAGATATAAGAGGTGATGAGAGCTTGGACAAGGGTGATGATTGCATGAATGGAGAAAAGATATATGTTAGCAAAAGGAATAACAAGATTTTGTAACTGTTTGGACACTTGAGGTGAGTAGAACCAAGGAACTAAGGAATTTGACTAATGAGTCGAGTATGACACTGTGATAATGATCCTAGATGATTGGAAGGATGGTAGAGAACTTCAGAAAAATGGAGGGTTTTAGAAAGATAAGGACTTTGCTTTAAACATGTTGAATTTGAAATGTCTAATGGACATGTGGATTGAAATGAATACTAGGCAGTTGGTGACATAGGAATGGAGTTCTAAAGAAAGATTAGGGTTTAACATATAGATCTGGTAGTCATATTTAGAGATGATAACTTAATCTATAGGATCTGATGATATTGCTAAATAAGGGAATAAAACAATGAAAGAGAAGGCTCACCAAGCCTTGGGTTATCCACACAATGGATAGAATACAGATGGTGGTCCAACCAAGGAGCTTGAGAAGAAGAGGTCAGATAGATAGGATGAGAATCAGGGTCACAAAGATCCAAAGAGAGGAGAGTATTCAGGACAAAATCGTCCATAGTGTCAACTGCTGCAGAGTGGTTCAGAAAAAAGAAGACTGAGATGAGTGCATTAGATTTGACAATTATGAGATCATTGGTAAGGGAAATGAGTAGTTTCGGTAGTTATGAAGTCAGAAGATGCCAGATTGCACAAAAGTTTATAAAGGAGCGAGAGAAAAGAAAGTAGAGATATCGCAAGGGAATAGAGTGTAAATGATAACTAGAGGGGAGAAGTTCTTATTAGGGTTTTTCTTTTTTCATTTCTGTCTTTCCTTCATTTCCTTTCTCTTTCTTTCCTCCCTCTTTTTTTCCTTCCTTCTCTCCCTCCTTTCTCTCTTCCTTCCTTCCTTCTGGGCAGTGAGGTAGCACAGTGGATACAACACTGGGCCTGGAGTCAGCAAGACTCATTTTCATGAGTTCAAATCTAGTAGCTGTGTGGCACCTAGGTAAATCACTTAACCACATTTGCCTCAGTTTGTTCCCTGTAAAATTAGCTAAAGAAGGAAATGACAAACCAATCTCTTATGTTTACCAAGAAAAGTCCAAATGGGGCCACAAGAATCAGATACAATTGAAATGATACAACAATAAGGTTGAAGGAGACTTGTACATTTATATAGGCAGAAGGGAATGATGAAAGATACAGAGAAGACTGGAGGAGTAATAATAGGAGTGATTATTTGAAGAAGAAAGGAGGGGTTCTGATCAAATAGCCTTGGAAAGGAGGACCATCTCTTAAATAGAAACAAGTGAAGGGGGAAATAGTAGAGAATGATGTGAATAAGTTGTGAGATAAGAAGGAAAGTCTATCAGCTAAGAAATCTAGAGCCTTTCTGGACAATGAAGCACTTATGACTTTTTCCCTTCTCTGGTTCTCTAGTTCTCTGTCCAAACTCAGAGACAACTCATCCTTTTTGTCTCCCTTCTCTTTGAACCTTGATCACTTCTATGGAGGTCTCTCCAATGACCACATTCAGTCTTATAAGTCTTTCCAGATCTCTCCATTCCCTTAACTTTTAAAACCTAGGTTTTTCTGTATCAATTCCCTAAAAATTTCATTACAAGAGGACAATGTTCAATGTAGGTAACAAAGCACAATTTCTATAGATGCATCTTCTATTACCTGAGCCATTTCAGTACCCTCAGATACTGTGCTGCTACTGCCTCTGTTCTTTGTTTATCTGTACCCACCTTTGGGTGTGCAACCCTGGGGGTGCAAAACTGGCCTTGAGGAGGATGGCATGGAGGCAATCTGAGTCTGTGTTGTTCAATTCAAATGCAATTTGTTGGAAAAGATAGCAGACAAGGAATTGGAGGGAGGGGAAGAAAATAAAAAGGGGTGCAGCAGGCTTAACCTACAAGGAAAGGGAAGGGCTCCTGATCAAAGATTTTGGTTCAAGTCCTAACATGGTAAGTATGTTTGTATGACCCTGACCAAGGTATTTGTCTTCTCAGGTACTTCGCTACAAAAAAACATTTAGAAAGCCTAATAATGGTGCAGTACAGTGGTTCTCAAAATGTGGTCTAGAGAATCCTGGGTGGGGATAATGTCTTTGAAACCCTTTCAAAGAGTCTACAAATTCAAAATTAGTTTTTATTTCTAATATGGTAAATACTATAAATATAACCCATACAAACAAAAATTCTTAGGACAAATTCTCGATAATTTTTAATAGTATAAAGATATAGAGAACAAAAGTTTCAGAACCATTGGTCTAATGAGTAGAGGGGCCAGAAAAAAGCACTAAAAGTGAAAATGGGGGAAAGGGAAAGATGTGGTTGTGAGAGGAATATTCAGCCTATTAAGTGGGCTTGCCAGAAGATCCATTTGAGTTCAATGCAGGTTCATTGCAGAAACTTCTATCCTTACAACAGTTGGTCAGAATCCTAAGGCCCTTATGTATCTTCTCACCTTCTCTGCAGCTGGATCGACAATTCATTGTAATGTCTTCCTTTTTGCCTGTGAAGGGAGAGATAGAGGTACAGAAAACCCTCTACCTAAAGCCTGGGCTATGGAGACTTCACTCTTAGAACTGAGACACATAGTCTCTAAGTCTTGCTTTTCTATAGAGCAAGAATTCTTAACCTGGGGTTCATTGATCCCTGTGGAAAGATTTCAGGCAATTTATGAACTTGGGGGAGAAAAATTGCATTTTTATTTTCACTAACATTTAGTTTCCTTTTATGCATTTAAAAACATTATTTCAAGAAGGGCTATAGGCTTTACCAAAGTAGTTAATAGCATAAGAAACATTAAGATTCCCAGTTTGATGGAAACTCTCCATGTTTAAATCCTAGAAGGATATCCCTAAACCCTAATACAGCTAAAGTTGTCAAGATTTTCCTGAATCCTCCGTAATGCAATCAGACAGAACAGTGAAGGAGCTCTTTACTTCCTAGCAGGGAATTGGTTATTCCTCATGGTTGTGTATGCCAAGCATACCCAAAGTTTGTACTACCTTGTGATAAATCCTTTTTTTACCATGGCCATTTAATGATCCTGTCCCCCTTGAACCCTTTCCAAGATCTGTGCAAGCTTCCACAGAATAAGTAGGGATACTTGAGACACTTTGGAATGGGATAAGGGAATGATAGGGTTGCTTCAACAGGCTAATTTCTCTGCTAACTTCAGGATCATAACTCACAGAATATTGTGATTGAAGTTGAAATATCACAAAGTATCAGGCACAATCTACTCCTCCTACCTTACTCCTCTCTACTCTATGATAGGGACACATCTCCTTTCCCTAGAGTTCCCTTTAAGAATGTATTACCTTCTCAATTGGTGATTTATGTTTGCCCTACAGAGAAATAATCAGGCAGTAGGTGTCATGTCTTATCTGGAACTGCCATCAAAAAGTACACAAGGAACCCCCTCCAGAGGGGGACTCCCTTGAGAGGTTCTTCTTTATTTTCCTTTTATCCCAGACTAGATGGCACTTACTATTATCATAGAGATTTGTGATTCTCTGGATCATGCAGGATTCACCATGGCGCAGAATACATGTTTCCAAGTTTTCCTTACACTTCTCATTTTTGTAGGAAAAACATTGATAGCATTGGATGATTTTATTGTTCAGGATAGGTATCCAGGGTTTCTTCCTCGATGGCATGGAGAGAACAAGGTGGAGAAGATCAATGGTATCTTGAGTGTTATTTTTTCCCCCCAAAAAAGCAGAATTCACTTTTCCTGTCTCAATATACCTCACCCAAGCCTGTTCTAGGGCCTTTTTTTTTTAAAGGATGTGATTCTAGAGCAAGAGAGGCAGGCTGAGGTCTCAGTCTTGCTCATTTTAGGACAAGATGACTATTAGTGGTCATCTGGTCTAATTTACAGCTTTTAAAGAGAAGGAATTAAGACCCCAGATATTTCAGAACATTTCTAGAGCCCATAAGGAAGAGAAATGAGGGAATATAAGGGTGCTGACTTCTATTTTACCTCTGATCATCAGAATAGACCTATCCTCAATCCCCCATCACAGAACTCACCAGTTGAAATGTAGAGCAAAGAGAAGCCCAGCAAGAAAATTTTGTTCATTTTGTATCTCAGCTGGTCTCTGGATGGAGAGCCCCTGGAGCTCAAAAGGATGGCAACCAAGAGGCCCACAGGTGTAGCAAAATGAAGTAGTGACTGCTGAAAACTACTCTTTTGTGTTTCCTGATTTGTATATCCTTGCCTATAAAAATGACCATTTGGGAAAAGAGGAGGAGCATAAGGCAGACCTAAGGTTTCCTTTGTCCTCCCATTTCATGTTCTCTCTCCACCCATCTCTTCTTTTTATGGCATAAGCTTTTGGGTAACCTGGTTGCAGGGAAATGAGTATCCTTTCCTCAATTACTTGGAATCATGAGACCTTCCTCCTGTATGTTGAGGTACCCTAGTGCCAAAGTCCATATATGTTGTAGAGGGTACGGGAGGAAAAGGCATGATTATGATTTGCACAAGATGATCTGGGACATCTTAGGTGTGAATCTTGAAGCCACACTGGTTGCTCTTCTAGGAGATCATAGAATGTCATACTTGTAGAAATATAAACTCTGAGAGCTGGAAGGGGCCTTTGAGAATAGTCTGATGTGGAGGAAAAATAGAGTCCAGAGACCTGGTTCTGTTTCATGGTTATAGGGCTTCCTAAGGGCTTTAAAATTTTTTGTATTTAAAAAAACCTATAATTTGTATTTAATAAACTCTAAATAAGTCATTTGATTTCTTTGAGTTTTAATTTCATCTATAAAAAGAATCATTTAGATGGGATGATCTCACAGATCACCTAGTTCTAAATTCTATAATTTTATGGTAAGCACTAGAGGGCAGAAGTTACAAAGAGATAGATATTAATTGGATAAAAGGAAGAATCTTCTAACTAAGCCATCCAAAAATGAAATGGACTTTCCCCAGGAAGAGTGAATTTCCTTCTGCTGTAATTGTTTAATTAGGGACTGAAATAGCACTTGCTTGAGATTCAGATTTTGGGTAGAAGTTGAAAAGGATAATTCCTCAGAGACCTTTTCCAACACTGAAAACTTATTTTGTGATCAGATGATTCCTAAGAACCATGATAGTTCAAAAAGTGTATGATTTCTCCATCTTCATATCTAACTCCCTCATTTAAGGACTGAGTGATTTTCCCATGGTAACCCAGTGAGTTAGTAACTTATTCAAAATGAGAACACAGCACTTCATCCTTTCATGATGCCACTTTCAAGAAAGAGATAGTACAAGTTGAATTAATCTGTGAAGGAGATAGGACTCAAACTGGTACTTGAAAAAAAGGCAAGCTACAGACAAACAGAAAGGAGGGTGAAAGCATTGCATTCCAAAAAACCCTTAAAGGCTTTAGTCAGATTGAGGTTCATGGTATACTGAGCCACAGGTATACCTTATCTGGCTTTTCACTTCATTTGCTCCTCATCGAAAGTTGAGGAGTTATATTAACTACAAATAAAAGACTGTACATGAGCTACCAGAAATGGGAACCAGACCCCTAAAATTACCTTTCCAGATTCTTCAGATATTTGCTGTGGTTCAGATGGGAAAGTCCATACATCTCTTCCAGCTGATTTTTCCTACTCAGATGACTTAGGTGACTCCCAGGGAGGGTTGCGGAATAGAGAACACAACTTGGAAGATGTCCTCCAGTGATATGTTAGTTGTATTCTGCTTAAGATTTCTAGGATTACTTTCTCTTCTTATCCACTTATCTGTGGGAATAGGGCCAGGTTTCTCCCATTTGGAAGCAAAAAGGGCTCGGCTGGTCCTTTGGCTATTTGCCACTCACATAAAGGGATAGTTTGTTCTGAACATTATGCTTCATGTGTTTTGAATGATAGCATCTCTATTGAGAAGGAACATTTTCTTTCTTGTAAAATATTATTTGAGTAATTAACTCTTATACTCAAGATTGTCTTGTGGGGGTGTAGCAGTGGGGAGGATAGATTATGGTAGTGGTTGTAGCTCTTGGTGAATAGGGAAGAAATGAGAACACAAGTTGAATTAGGAGGGCAAACCTACTTACAGACCAAAATAGAATCAATGATACAGAAGAGTTGAAGAGTTCCAAAGAACATGTCTGGAAGATGACCTGAAGTGCGTTGAGTTTTACAGTTTGACAGTTAATAGGACTCCAAAGTAGTAAGCACATCAACAAAGAAATTTCAAAAGCATTTTGAAATTTCTTGAGCCTTTTACTGTCTTCGTGTTTTCTAGGGGAAACTAAGGAGGATCAGTGATATCCCTTTAGTCAGTCAACAAAGTGTTTATTCCTAGTACAGTCACTGTACTAAATTTTGGAGATTCAAAGAAAAACACAAACAATTGTCCTCACCCTCAATAACATAAAATTCTAATGGGAAAGACAATATACCAAAAAAATTGTGTATGTATAAACACACATATGCACACACATATACATACACATGCATATATATATACATACACAAACATGTATGTTGTTCAGTTTTTTTTTTTGCTAATCTTACACACACCCATTTGAAGTTTTCTTGGCAGCGATACTGGAATAGTTTGCCGTTTCATTCTCTAGCTCCCTTTGCCAATGATGAAGCTGAGGAAAACAGGGTTAAGTAACTTGCCCAAGCTAGTCAGTTTCTGAGACCAGATTTGAGCTCAGGGATTTGAACTCAGAGAGATGAGTCTTCCTGACAGCAGGCTCAACACCCTATTCACTGGGCAATCTAGCTGCCCATATCATAGAAATATTTCTTTTTTTTTATTAAAGCTTTTTATTTGTACAACATATGTATGAGTAATTCCCCAACATTGATCTTTACAAAGCTTTCCATTACAAATTTTACCCCCAGTCCCCTCCCCTCCCCTAGATGGCAGGAAG